>JAZHYW010014667.1:0-159202 GCA_037355805.1 Ixodes ricinus
ATAGATGACCAAATCGATTTGTGTTGACGAGCTGATAATGCAGATGGAGAGGAAATAAAATTGATTGATTGATTGATTGAAGTTTGACTAGCTCAGAGGGGTCAGTTGTTTTAGGAACTATAAAAATACCCGTTGACAGAATCAATCGATGGCTAAATTGATCTCAGAATAGTTACGCATTTAAGACATCTTAGAGAACCAGGAAGCAAACATTTTAGAATGTGCTCCATAATAAAATGCTCTTTACAAGTCAGGAGCGAACTACTTCTCACTCTGACTGCGAGCTTTCCATGGGTTTACTTCTTCAATCCCAAATACATAAAACGTAAAAATAAGAACAAAATAAAAAAATAACTAATGCTGAGGACAAATATGCGTGCCTCCACTTTTCAGTACTTGTCAACAGTGGAGACGCGTAATTTTTTTTTTTTTCGTGACCGTTGAAAAGTGCCATAAACGTAGAAACTCTTTTTAGTACCTCATGTGGTCGACAAAAGGGTTTAGTCTGGTAAGCGAGCTTCCTGCGAAACGTGCTTATCCTGCGGGAAAGAGAGCTTACAACAGCATTTCGGAGAACGATAACGGACTTCCGTTCCATGGCGCGAAGACTACACGCGTGGGGGGATTGTCGCCAGGAATAGTTTGTCAAACTAATCCTCTAATGATTTTTCCGCAAAAGCGTCGACTGTAAGTGCGCAAGATCACGAAAGATTCACGAAAGCGAAAACTCGAATAGTTAGCGACACCATGAACGGCAAAGCCCACATGCCTTCGGAGAATGGCTTCCACTGGACGAGTGCTGCGGCAATGGAAACAACCCCTCCAAGCTTAGAACTCACTTTTTCCACCTTCTTTATGCAAGCGCATTGTAGTGAAATGAAAGCAAATATAAGTGGCGAACTTTGGATCAATAGAGATTACGATGTTACTTCATGAACTGCTAAAGTGCCAGTACCGCTGTACATGCCAACTACGCGGGCAAGATAAAAAAACAAGACACAAAGAAACCTTGATTGAGTAGGAATTTGAACTCCCTTTCAAATGTCCTTGTCACTTCCTTTTTAGCACAAAAACAAACAAAAAACATTGGGTTCTAGCCCCTGATCAAACTCCCGGAACACTAAGCCTTTGCTCGCCACTATGAACATGAATGGATTATGGTCTTCTGGCTATAAGTTTTACGCGGGATGGGGTAAAACTTAGCTCCAAGCCTTGCATGTAAAAAAACACATAAACCCTAAAATTGTAAAAAAAAAAAAATTAAACGGATGGTTTTAGAAACGTTTGTGTCGATTATGTATTTGTGGACAGTGGACAAATAGTCTGCATTGAAACATAATGCATTACTTTCGGCTAGTGAAGTTTAGACGCGCCTATAATATCATTACCACGTATCATAGATTCAAAAAAACGCTGTGAAAAAAAGGCATTAATTTCCTTTTTTGCTCTGGTGCCTACTTTACACGAGTGTGTTTACTGTACGCGTATGCACACAAGCATTTTACGAACCAACTGAGATAAAGCGCTTCTAGACGCGTGGCTCCTCCAGTATGAAGAGAGTTCGTCCATTGCTGCCTCAGGTCTTTTTCACTGGTTTGAGCGGGGTCACGTGCACTCGCAGATTCCGCTTGCGTGTTCTGCTGCCACTATTTTAGTCCGTAATCTATTTATGTTAGGTGAGCGAGAAGAGTGGTTCGATTCGAATAGAGCTGCGTCATTTATGGCTTCCATAGCGCACGGTGTTGAAGCTAGGGTCGACACTGCGCTGCTCCATTCGAAGCAGTACTAACACTCCTAAATTATATCCCAACTTTGCCTCTAAAGCGCGCCACTGTATGCAACAGATCGAGCGAGCAGCTCCAACGCCGCTACTGAATTGTTTTCTAACATGCGCGCTGTGCCCGCGCTTTGGAGTCTTTCAGCGAGAGCGAGTGTGGTCATTTGCCTCCGTTGGCGGGCCCAACGTTTTATTCAGACGCGGTCATTCGCGCTTTCGTCCCTACGGAAGCCTGCCGACACATGGGACAACCTCGTGAGGAGAAAAACTCCCACGCTTATTACCAAAGCAGCACCGGGGAAGTCACACAATCTAAAAACAAAACAAAGAAAGTTCATAATGATAGCGCGGTTTGCAAAACGAAAAAAGTAATTCAATTTGTTTTTTATTAGCTATTGTGATGTTTTAGAAGAGGTTCAAGAATTTGGAGTTAAGTTCAATAGTGCCGCATGTGTGCTGACTGCTGTAGCGAGTATCCTAAAGCTATTTCGTCGTATATCAAGACTTTACATCTTTCGGGAAGCGGCAGAGTATAGAGAGTATTTTTGGCTAAAATATGAGTTCGCTGTCACGTTCGGGAGCGCCGTTGTAGCCGAAAAGCTATCCGTGTTTTTGTTCATCTGCTGGTAATCTCCGTCGCACGATTCTCGACTATTTGAGCAAGACGCGACATCTATTCAAAGGTCACAATCAGCAGTCACGGTTTATGTTGTTTGCTGGCGGTAGACGTTTCAAAATAGAATAAAATAAAACATCGAGGCGCAGTGCAATTACATAATACTTACAGTCATGTTTCGTTGGACGGAACCCGCAGATCAATTGTATCCATTTCAGTAAGCAAAACTCGAAACTCGGCTGGCGTAGCGTGCTAAAAATAGTGATTGGGTCATTCACAATTGGCCGAGATTCAAACTCAAAGTGATGCCTTTGGTAGAATCTATGTTTCGTTCCATGATAACTGAGTACGAGCGCATGCAAACGTCTCAAGCCGATGGGTTCAGTTAGGCACCTTCAAAGGCCCAAAGTAACGGAGTTTGTCGTCATTTCGTGCCTGTCCTATCATGGCCTAAATCATTTAAGCGCAACAAACACGTTCCATTCTTAGTCTGTAAGAATACTACATCTTTTAGTTTTCGACAGCGCTCCGATTTATGCTAAAACCAAGCACAGCAAGCCGCTTTGCCGCTAAGCATGCGGCCACAAGTTTCAAACTTGTTCTTTTCTACAACACTGTCATGATTAATCTTACTTTAGTACACTGTCCAGAACAATAACTACAGTTATATTCGTACGATCATTTGATAGGCATGCAACATAAAATGAAAACCCCATAATCATAATAACTTGCGAGAGAACACAAACGTCAACCCGAAATTTAATCAATATTCCTATAATAGCTGTTCTGAAACTCGGAGACGACAGTTTTTATTCTTATTATTAAGAAAAAAATATATATACATTCTTCATTGCGCGTTATGTATGCCACGGTTGACGCCGTACCGGAGACTTTGACACCGTCACCGCGCCGCCGCCAAAGGAGTTCTCAAGACGTTTCTTGCGCAAAGTCTAGATACTTCCGAATTTCCGATCCGAAGCGTGCAGGCAGCGCAAGGGGCATGTTCTTCGACTCCACGACGGCGACAGATCGAATGAAGTACGCGACCCGGGCCCGAGCCGACGGGGAACCGTTTGCATTTGCAGTGGTAACCTGGTCACGCACTTGGCCCGGCACACATCGTGTTCGGTTGCGTGATAGCTCTCATTCGTAAAACTGGGGAAAAAAAGAGATGTCAGTGCGTTTTATTTACAACGGTGACGAAACAGCCATAAACTCGGAGGGAGGTAAAATAAATCGCGTGCGAAGGAAACCGAAAGGAATGCACCGAAATGGGCGCACTTTATCTTCGAAAACCAAAATTGAATAAAAGAAAGAAAAAAAAACGGGAGATAGAGAAAAAGGGAGAAGGGCAGAAGTGAGGAAAAAGAAACGTGAGCGCGCGTAAATTTTGAAAAGTGGCTGTTTCTCGATAAATCTTCGAATGAAACGACGTACCTTTTGCTTTTTTTGTTAAAAAGAGAAAGAACACCTTATGATTATTAAAAACAAAACAAACGTAGCGCACAATACGCACTTGCAACTGATGTACAGCCGATAAAAATAAGAAAGAAATGTCCTTACCTGTGCTCCTAGCTTTACGTCATTGTTACTGTTCTTTTTGAAGGAGAACCTGAACAGGTGAACTGCTACGAAAGCGCCCCAAATGTGCTTGTTTGCCTCCAAAGGAAGACAAATGACCTGTTGCACAAGAGTGGCGAGAGTGCACCCAGATTGGAGACACGCTGGTTACTGTGAAGATGCTCTTAGACTCACGTTTCTGTCGACTCGTCGATTGAGTTCACATGAGTCTTCATTATAAAGGCGTATTCGCCACCTCGCGGATTTCGAAGAAATTATTACGATGAGTTGGCAGCGGGCTTACCAACGCATTCAGCTCGTAGTCTGCTTTTCTCTAACGAACGAAGATGATAACTTCGCTGAGAACAAGACTCATAAAGGGACATAATAAATTGTGCCTTTAAAGGGACACTAACACCCCCTCCCCTTGCCCTTTTTTATATTTTGCCAGGCGATTTACAATGGTGCCTTGAAAACTGCCCAATAAATATTTTTCTACAGCCTCACGTCAATTTTCAATAAAGAAAAGACGAAATGCCACTGCTCGAAACCGAAACGGGAGGAAGAAGAAATGTAGAGGTGGAGGGTTGCCGGAAGTCACGTGGCGACACCCGACCGCGTTTTCTTTCTTTGTTCCCTTCGTTTTTCGGCTGTGCGAAGCAGACGAAAAACGCGCACGTTGCACATTGCACAAAAAACGCAAAAGTCAAGCCTTTCGTGCTTGACATTTGCGCCTTCCTAAGCACTTACCAGTTTGTGTTCTTAAGGCGAGCGATGTCTTCAGCCGGGAGAAGGGGCGATGACTCGGCGACGTCTTCGTGCGAATCAGCCTGGTGGTCGGGTATGTCGTACGGAATAAATCCTAATTGTTTTGATCGGTGAAAGATTTCTCTTTCAAGGCTAGACAGATTCACCGGTACCGCGAAAAAAAGTTTTGAAGTAGAAGTCCTATGCCCGTCTCCGCCGCCGTCGCTTAGTCCACTCCGTTCTGCCGTCCAGCCCGTGACTCCCGCGATACGACGCCATGTTGAGAATTACGCAGAGAATGCACAGGGTGCTTCCAATTCTCTGTGCAACTTTTTTTACAGCGGAGGTGCTAAGGGTTAGTTTTTTCAGTATCGTGTCGGCCAACAATCAAATGATGACACGAAACTCTGGACAGCGACCGCCATCTATGAGCGACAGCGGCCACCGGATCATCCGGTTGTCTGGTTGCCGCCGTCGCTCACAGATAGCGCAACCTTTCCACTTTGGCTTGCCGACTTGCGGACGACCATTACTTCATTCCCACCGTAGTACAGCTTCGCTGGTCTTCCTTCTTCACCAGAGTGGAAAGGCTGAACGTTTTTTTAATCAACGTATTTGAAGCTTTTTAGAAGCCGCAAAAAATGGTTTATCGTATTCTTGCATATTTTATATCTTGAATGTGGCCCTTCGATGACCCACGACTTTGATTATATTTCATAAGTCTAAACCATAAAAAACGGCACGTGACCACGGAGAAGAGAGTGAGCGACTCAAACCGGTTAGTTTTCGATCGGCGGTTTTCGGGCAGGAAGAAAACGAATTTTGAGCCGCAAATTGTTCTGGGTAGTTGGGCTCTTATATGTCATGTACAAATAAAAACTTTGGCGAGCATAAATGCCCTGGCAGTGCCCTCTTTAAGATTGGTTCGGGCCGATCCGATATGAGCCAGAATAAGCGATAAAACTCAGCCCGAAACGGACCCGGACTGCCTCGTACTGCGTCCAAGGACGTTTAAATAGGGCAGGACCCGGCATGACGTCATACCCAGCGACGCCGGAAGAACAACCCAATCCCAGACTGCCCCGCGCACCGACGCTCTCTCATCCAAACTAAATTCAACCATGCTCCCATCGTCTGCTCTCCGCTCGGCCGTTAGGCTTAGGCTACGTCTGCTCCGTGCCTGCGGTCTGCTTCGTCTGCTCGCTGTCGCGGCTGGCTTTCGATTCGATCGGCGCACCAAAAGATGTTTCGATGCGAACCCGAATACTCATCACGGCGGTGTGAAACCAACATCTTCTCGAAGCAGAATTTGTACGGCTTTCTCAACCCGCGATGCCCTACTCAGCCACGACACACACCACAGCGCCTTCTCAGCGTTCGTGCCTACGATCCTTCTCAGCGTTCGTGCCTACGATGACCTGACTCGCGATCACTTTCCAAAGCCGCGCTGGCCGCGCTACGACGACTCGTTCGAGACGACGCTCCAGGCGCGGTCGCGCGGTGTCGAGAGCGTCCGCTACACGCCGACCTCCTAGTCCTACTGGTCAGGCAACTGTTGGGCTCGAAATCTCGCCTGTTCGACACCGATTCAGTCGATGCGTCGTCTAGAGCGTCTCAACTCTAGTCACTTACTTTCTGCTGGGCAACCAGGCGTTCGTTTATAATAATCTCATTCAATTCCGACCATACCGGTTTAAAGTCTCCCGTTAAGCGCTGTTTCAAATAACAGTGGGTGCCGCCATTACTTTCGGTGCACACAATCGCGTTGCCACAGAAATGCCATGGCAACGAGGGTTGTTGCACCGAAATTAATGGCGGCGCCTGCTACCCAGACTTCCCATTGGTCAAGAAATGTTCGTCGCGGCTCGTGGCCACGCCTACTTCCGCTACACTTCGCTCCATGCATTGGGGATAGGGACGCCACCTCCTGCCCATTATAACCTCTTGTACTGCGTCACACGAATGATGCTTCCGCAATACGAGTACCCATGAGGGGAAGCCCACTTGCAAAATTTCCGTTCAAACGAAGCACGCAAAAGCCTTTATTTTTTTTATTTTTTAGGGGCGAAGTTTTTTAGGGTTTAGCTTTGTCCATTCATCCGGCGTCCATGCTCACATCGATTGCCATCCCATCTGTCTGTCAGGGATGAAACGTTGCATGTAGCCGCTCAACATCTATACAGGAGAGGGCGCTGCGGTCAAATGCGTATATAATCGCGTTAAACTTTGCATGCATTGGCTCAACGTTTATAGACGAGAGGGCGCTGCGGTGAAATGCCCAAGTGCGTATATAACCACGTTCCATACCACACATTCTCTTTCTGACATGGACCATTGACTTAAGCGGTGGAGATGCGTTCCCACAGCTTCTAGCGGATCCAAGCTGATCCGCTAGAAGAACCACTGGCTCTGCATTTCACCGACCATAAAGCAGTAATAATGAAGTTGAAACGCAACCTGGAACTCAGCACTGCCTATGAGCAATGAAAAAAAATCAGCACCATCAGCACTACCTATGAACAATAAAGTCAGTATCATCAGCACCACCAGAGCTTCGCCCCAATCAACATCATTCACCACGTGGAGATGCGGCCTCTTTTTTTGAAGGCATAGCGTTTTTTTTTTAAATTTTTCGTGCAGTTTTTGTATACTATAAACCTGCACATTATTACGTGAAAAAATAATTTGTCTCCCTATTGCCGTGCAAACAATTGTACACGTCACGCATTAGTTTAAGAAGACCTTTAAATCAAGGGCTGTCGAAAATCAGTGAACCAGCTACTGACGAGTCCAACTCTTTGCGTGTTATGCAGTAGACGCTGTACAATCGATTATCTAGCTGCCTTTCATATTCTTGATGTGACAGGACTAAAGTGTGATGAGCACTTCTTTCTCTCATGCTTGCCATACGCCAGATCTCACACCTTCAGCAATTGACCTTATATTTGAATGAAATGTTGCAATACTCCTCAATGACAAAGGCAAGCAAGTTGGTAAATTCTAGCAAAGTCCGCCGTACTATGCAAGCCCCATGCTTTTAAGCTTAAGTGTGTAGACATATTCTACGTAGATCGCCATTGTGCAGTGAAGGCAGAGCGACGGCATCTACTTTGTGCTCTTCCCATGCAAGATGGGGTAGGTTTTCCTTAGAGACACATAGCAGTATTTGCGTTTTCCATGCTACTCGAAAGTTTACTTTTCTTTTTCATGTGTAACTGAGGAGCCCAGACTCAGTAACAAACATTAGAGCAAACCCGGAGACATCACCCACCCACTGCGCACGAGGTGGCGAACTTCCAACGGCACAAAAACTCCCCATCTGTCTTCACCACTTGTTACAAGTATCTGGTTACCAATAATAAGAACGTCTCCTTTTAAGAACTCTATGAAGCGCGCCTCCGCATCGGCAGTTCCAAAAGCAGCCACAGCGAGCAGAATGGGTGGCGCTTCAAACTGCGGAGGTTGATGAACATTGAGAGGAAGTGGCTCTAGCTCTTACTAGGTTGTGTCTGCGAAAGTTGCTTAACAAAGCCTTTATATCTCGTTTCACTTTCAGTCA
This sequence comes from Ixodes ricinus, assembly GCA_037355805.1. NCBI lineage: Eukaryota > Metazoa > Arthropoda > Arachnida > Ixodida > Ixodidae > Ixodes > Ixodes ricinus. The sequence continues at coordinate 8,260 of JAZHYW010014667.1, forward strand.
GAGCTCCGTGAAAGGTTGGAAAACACTTAAGCACAGACTAAAAGCGTAAGCTCACGGTGCATCCACAGCACTTCATTTGTTGAGCCGAAGACGATACACACAGAAAAAGAAATATGCACCGTTATGTTACAGTTTTGGCGCAACTCGAGTGGCTCCGTCGGCTCGCAATGTAGGGTGAAACGAAATATAGGGACGCTGACTGCCCGCAGATCCCGAGCAGAGTCGGGCGCTAACCCCGTGTCGTTCGACGTCGCAGGCTGCTTCTACAAGTCGGAGCGCTACGAGCACGGCGACGTGGTGTCCACGCCCGAGCCCTGCCTCAACTGCACCTGCCAGAAGGGAGTGCTCGTGTGCTACCTGCGCGTGTGCCCCACGACGGGGACGCCCGCCCCGGATGCTTCACCTGCCAGGGAGGCCGGAGAATGCTGCCCCAACGTCTTCTGCAGCGGTGAGGAGGAACTCCGCGCTCGTGCAGACGCCACGAGCGTTCAATACCTCGGAACGCTTGCAAGGCGCAAACAGAGCACGTATCGCGAATGCGGCGTAATGCTGCGCGCAACTTTGTTCGCTGCATTTTTCCGCACAGCAGACCTCACATTGCGGGAAACTGCAGTCAATAAAATGTGTGTCGCTCCGACATACAAGAAAGCAACACCTAAAGCGTTAGACTTAGAGGATCAGGCCGCCGCGACTGATTAGCCTGGCCCTATGACGGGATGCAGCGACTTCAGGATCTACCCCCGCGCACAAAGCCTTCACTGCTTTACAATAGGCAACTTCTTTTTATTTCTTAGTTTGCATTGTTTTATTTAGAGCTTGGTAAAAACTCAGTGTGAAATGCGATTATGCCTTTCAAGTGCAGTTTTTGTTTCACGTGGACAATAGGATAATCACAATATAACAAGCTCTGATGTAATGTATCAGCCCATCATGACAGATATGTGCTGCACATGTTCAGCCTCTGGAAGCAAAAGAAAAAACTTAAATAGTCTGACAAAATTTTTTTAAAATATATTTCAAGGTTTTGTTGCTATTTTGCACTCTTCATTAATGACACATCTGGAATTTCCCAAGAAGAACCCATATGATAGAGGTCTTGGCTACATCTTACTATTGACATGAGAGTCAAATGCAAGAGGTTAAGAAAATAATGTGGGACATTCTTGTGACAGATAAGACTAGCTAATCTCTAACTCAAGTTAACGATAGATTTGAATGACAGCTTAGCTAAATTGAAGTTAGTTATGTTTCTAGACTTTGCCACTTTCATAAATCTTAAAATGAATTAACATTAAGTGCTAGAGTGGGATAATAATAATAAAAAAAAACTAATACTACTACAAACCATACACAAGATCATATTTAAAACATGTTTCGTAGCCCGAGAGGCATCTCAAGCGCTAAGCTGGTTTTTAGAAATCTAGCAGAAATATCCAAGATGACGACAAAGAAGAAGGGTTAAATTCCCACCTGTGTGCTTGCAGTCCAAAGCAATGTGCAAAAGGAGTCATAAAAATGACAGCCATCATACATGCTTAAAAAGTCCACTTTAATACACCACACTCAATTGAAGAATGCAGACAATCTGGAAGAACACTTGCACCATTTACTCAGTACCTATGAAATAATCATGTGGTTTCCACTACATTTCTCATGACCTCTACAGCCTGCAAGCATACTTAGGTGAAAAATTCAAATCAGATGGTCATGAAGCCCGTGCACATTTCAGTAAACATATGCAAACTGCACATTGTCAAACAAAATAATTAAGCATGCATTCAACAAAACATACAATATACAAAAAATGAGCCTGGTATGTTTTTTTTGGAATATGCGATTTTATTTATTATCATTTTGACTACTACATTGGCAACCACATAGCCTCAGAAAATAAAGATGTCTCTGGATGAATGTATCCTGTTAAATATGTCACAACTTACACTGCCTTTGTTTCCATTATCACTTCTGTTTAGGAGAGAAAAAACCACCACAACGCCACCACCTCCCTTGGATGACGATTACTATGACTATTCGGCCACCGTTGACTACGGCTACGATTCTGAACCAACCACACCCAAAAGCAAGCCTCCCAAGCCGGCCTGGCAGGGACCAGGTTATGACGACAGCGAAGCTCTCTGCAAGAACTCCGAGCATAATTTCGGAAACCGAAACAGTGACTCCGCTGCCTGAAACAACGACATTCACCGCCTCAACAAGCACAGCAACATCAAAACACCCAGGAACAAGCACGGTAAAGAGCCCCAGCACAGAAGCAACCACCACAAAAACGGCCAGCCCCAGCACATCTACACAGACAGTGACAACAGTTACACAGATGGTGACAACAGTTACAACAGAATCTCACCTAGCAACAACAACATTCCAGGTAAACGGCACGACAGCAGTGACAAACGATGTGACAACTCACCCCAGCCGCAGACCCGAGACCACGACGTTTGAGCACGACGGGCAGCACCAGGCCAGCGCTAAGGCCAACCACCGTCAGAGACGACGCGACAACGAAAAAATCTGGCGACGACACGGAAAGAACAGAAACTGCGACCGTAGCGGATGCTACGACGGTGTTCTCTCCTACTGCGACGACAGAAATAATGTTAGATACCACCACCAGTCTCGAGGAACAAGCAGCACGGTACGACAGCAACTCGACGACGCGGAATGCCAACCAAGGGTCCCGAAGCGGCTGTCAGAGAGCCGGTGGCAGGACGACGAGGCGGCAAACAGTGTCGAAGCGGGAGACCACACGGCCAGGGACAGCGTCATGCTGGTGTCTTCGACTCCTTTGCCCTACGAGGTTCACCATTCGTTTGACCTCCAGGACCTCAACACCATTTCCGGAGGTGGGTGCACCAGTCTTGCTACTCATGGCAGCCTGTCCACCATAACTGAACCGGTATATCACAATGGCGCAAATTCACCACAATCATAATCCACATATAAGAAAGACAAGGTAGAGTAAAAAACAATATTATTACTTATTAAAATGTAGACCAGCCAATCCCTAAATCAGGGCCCAGCGTTTGAGCGGTTCGGCTTCTTCTTCAGGGGCGACTATTGAGGAAAGGAGCCGCAATCTTCTTTTCCTCTATGGCGGAGGGGAATGCGCACGATCCCATCTTCTTCCTCTTTGATCAGGTGCTGAAGACGCATGGTAGAGCCCGTTCACACAAAGCCGAACCGGTTTCGAAACGTTGGGCTCCTGATTTAGGGATTGGTTGGTCGTTAGTTTAATAATCATTTCCCCAACCAGACAGACTTCTGTCTAATGTTTACTTTAAATATTATGCTGGCGAGAGCTGAGCAGCGCCGCTGTGGTGCCTACAACGCGTCTCTGACTAATGTGTTTACCGCGTCCGATATACACGTTTGCAAGTCCGGCTTCAGGGCGCTGCCATCTTGCTCAGGTGGGGTGCACTTGGACGTGTCATAATCCGATTACGAAGCCTTGCTAAGGCATCGTAATCGGATTATGGCCGCGCCTAAGCGCATCCTAACTCAGCTGAGATGGTGGCGCACTGAGACCGGACTTGCAAACGTGTATAGTTGTCCCTCGATTTCCGCCCGATGACATCTCAAATGTGTCACACTGTCAGTGTTACTGATTAGCCATGAGCAGTACCCCTCTACCCCCAAGACTTGGCTCTCGTTGTTCGACGTGCCACAATTTTGAGGATGGCTGCTACCCGTCTAAATGGCATTTCATCGTACTCTACGGAAAGCATACAGTTTTGAAACAGAAAATCTAGATGCCGCTTCAAACAGACTGGAGGCGGACTGAAGGAAGCGAGGGGGTATCCTCCTCCGCAAGAGTTCCACATCTGACCTAATCTAGTAACATCGCATGCTGACGACCTTGGCGGGTCACGCCCGTGCAGGCGGTGCGTGGATTATAATGGTAATGTGAATGACGATGGTGGTGAACGTGCACTGCTGCAATACAAGCATTTGTCATAAGGTACATATAACTGATAAGGTGTCCTACGCTTCCCAATTATTTAAGTAGAGCAAGGAGCACCGAGGAAGTATAGAAAAACGAGTCTCACATTCTGGACTAGGAAGTACATTATGCATCAACAAAGTAAAAGTAAATTTTGGATATAAAAAAAGTTACTTACCCAAATTGTTGTCTAGTGATTAAAAAAAAAGTGTTTAGAGGCTTGCAAATTACAGTAGTTTACATTAAAGGGACACATGCAAGACCAAACTTTTTTAAATAGCCTAGGTTGGGAAAAGAGATCATACGAATCTACAACGAAAACTAAAATGTTTAGAGTCTGATACAGCACTAAATAATTTATTGCCCAATATTGTGAAAATGCTATATTTATCACGTGACTGGCCCCTATTTGTACGTGGTATTGCGTCTGAAGCTTCCATGGTCTCGAAAGTTGCTTACTCATCTTCGTTTGAAGTGCAACTAAAGATGATGATAACTTTGTAACCCTAACTCAAGTGAAGCCTGTCGCAGTTAGCTGGGCCAATACCGCGCTTTCGGAAGCTGACCGACTCGTGGGGTAGCAAGACAGCGTGATCATCGTTATTTCCCACCTAGCCAGCGTGCAGAGCGGCGTACAAGTCTACAGGATTTCAGGCCCGCAGATCGAAAAATTCGCATTATAGCGTAAATATAGCTCAAAAAATTTTCTTTCTTCTATGTAAATTCAGTTTTGATGACATGCCTGTCCCAATCTAGGCTATTTAAAAAAATTATATTTTTTTAGGTTCAGTGTTCCTTTAAGTAGTGCTGTATTATTTGCGAACTCAATGCAAGGGTAGACCAGATGAGTTTGCATTATGTTTTTGTGCTGTGAAGGCTAGCAATGGCAGAAGCTATTGTAAACAAATATGGAAAAGGTAGAAAACAAATGCAGGGACTAAAGCCTTACTTATTTTTAGGTATCTTAGTTTTCATTTTAAAGCCAGTATATGAAAATCAGTGCAACATAATAGTGGATTTTTGCTAGTAATTCTTCTTCATGAATGTTTTACCAGTGAAAACCATCTTTTATGTTGGAAAACCTAATCCATACATGCCTTTACTGTCTCTGGTTACAGGAATGTTTCAATCCCAGGACTAAGACATAGCAGGTTTCTACTTGATGCTTGCAGAATCTTAACTGCCATGCAATGATCTGCTTTTCTCACTAATTTCATATGCACAGACTACAGTCGAACTTCTCCTAGTAAGGCCAGTTTTAACAAACTGGATGTAAAGGACAACTACAGTTAATTCAAGAAATTTGAGTTAATGGTTGATTATATATCCAGAGGTCGTAATAAATGGTTGTACGTCATTTCTTTCCAAAGCAAAGTGTAATATTTTTCGTGCAATCTTCATTTAACGATTACCACAGACCGAAACTGAAACCTTGCCTGCAGCGGGCAACATTGCTCCTAGTCGTCACCTACATCTCTAACCATGTGATACAAATCATGACGTCACGAAAGTGTCGTCCGTTACGATTGGCAGTCTGCTACACCTGATGACGCCTGAACTACAGCTGACGCAACTTGTGTTTTAAGCGTAGAAAAGGCAAGTTTTCCCAAGAGGCTTGTTTTGAAAACATTAGTAGAAAGCGAAGTTCAGTAAAGCACACATGAATAGGCTGCGACGGGTTTGTAGAAGTATGCCGTGCTCAACTTAGCAAACTGGCTCTATCGCACTGCGACAGACGCTGCCGGCGATGACACATGCTCGCACGGGAGCACAGAGGCGCATGTGCGTTCCACGAATCATGTGGTCAATGATGAGTGTGCTGCTAGTGCTGCCTATAGGTTTTGCTTAACAAAAGTACAAAACAGGAAACAAATCTCCTTGAGAGCCCCAAGCATGATGTAGGTAGCGCAGGGTGGGCTGCACTGGCACGGTGGCATTGACTGCGCTTTTGGCCGCCATGCCTTGCCCACTAGGATTAGCAGATTTTAGTAATTCCACGCACCTCAAACTTTGTTCGCCCGTTTAACACACTTTTAGATGGAATTAGATCGAAATATTTGGCATGTGGTCTTTTTAGGCGACACTAAAGAGAACTGAATGGTTTTCTTAACATGTAAAATGAACTGGAGTTGCCCTTTAAGCTATATCACTGTCCATTTAATGAATATCAAAGTTATCAAATATTAAAGCATCTTTACAATATACGTCTTTAACTAGACCTTACTACAGAGAGATTCTACTGTACCATTTCTTTATTTTGCACAAACAGCCAAGCAGCACAATGATTAAAGCTAATAACCCTTTGCTACAGCTATCTCTGAATAGCAAGCATCACAAGCACCATAAAATAAGCCAAGCAGTGCGCTTGCAATCAAATGCTGGAACAATTAAAAGGCTGCCTGAAACAATGCACCAGCCACACTTGCATGTACTATGGTATTCTCAGTGCTGAGATTCAACTGCCACCTCGTGGATGACACAATCTGGCAAGTTGAATGCTGAGGTCAGAAAAATTACGGTAAATATGGCAGAGAATTATTGGAGGATGTGCCAAGTCAGCTAGACCTATTATCGTTTGAAAGCTCGTGAACTGCAGATGAGTGTGCCGTATTACCAGCAGAATGAGTGTGGGTGCTGAGCACAGGCAGTAGCACCGCCATTCTAAAAATTAATTGCTGCACGTGTTAAGTGATTGCACTCGTATTGCTTATTACAAACAATATATGAACTCAACCATACACCAAAGAATTAGTAATGGCAGACGTCGCACCACAATTTCAACTCTTTAAACTCTTTTTGAATAGATGACGGCCCGAACGTCAAGCACAAGTTGTGTGTTTTGACTTTTCAATCTCCAATGACTGTCTCGAGCTTCGTTCAACTCCAAGTTGCACGATGAAAGGCAGACTTTGTCATGATGCAAATTTAAGGCAAACCAACCACAACAAAGGCTCACGAGACTCGATCACGAGTGCAAGCTTGAGACAAAGCAACGCAAAACACGCGTCATTCTTTTGAACCCGAGGGGACTGCAACTGGCAGTAAATGCCCTGCCGATGGGCACTGCCGGCCTTTGTGACCGTCCCCTCATTTTCAGCTTGCCTCGACGAGGCGTCCTTGTATGCCGGGGCTCGGCCATGCTTTCCTCCAACTTTTGCAATTACTGCTACTGCATCCGCGGCATTAAACGCTGTGTCCAGCCTAAGTGCCACCTCGCTGTGGCCGACTGCCAGCCGCAGTTCACCAGCCAGTACGACTGTTGCCCTTCCAGCTATGCCTGCAGTAAGTACCTCTCCCCCCTCCCCCAAGCCTGCACAACCCGATCAGCACTGCCGAGCTAGTGCTAAGCCTCTAACAATTACTCGCATATTAACTGTTACCTATTCAAGACACTTATATCTTCACTTCCCCACAAAATGGCAAGTTTTTATACTACCCTATCGTACCATATTTTAAAGGAAATGAAGTCGTAGGCTCGTGTAACAAAACATATACGAGCAATATTAAGTGCCCAAATGCGAGTCTACTAGATCAACCAATGCATTTTTGAGAGGAGAATTACCCCACTACGAGCATAACTGAAGAACAACCTGGTGGGCTGACTGGCGGAAAATCGACCAGCGTAGGTGTACAAAACTGGACACAACGTCCCAATAGCAATAATTCGGATGGAGGAAAATTGCCCTCGGCGCTCTAAGCGCCACCGTCGAAGACAAGCAAATGAGGAGACGGAACAAAGGCGACTGAGTTTTCTATCGGCAGTCGGATTTCCAGGTTGCAGAATGACGCGTGTTTGCGTTGCTTCAAACCAAGCTTGCCGCCGTGTTTCGATAATTTACTTGTGGTTGGTTTGCAACAAATTTGCATTCATGACAAAGTCTCTGAAACTTGTGCAACTGGGAATTGGACGCTCAGATTTTAATCGTGAAACACACAAATTGTGCTTCGGGCCGTCATATTCAAGGACAAGAGTGGTGCGACATCTCTGCATTACTAATTCTTGGTGTATAGTTGAGTTCATATCACTGTTTGTAATAAACAATACCATGCTGTCCCCGCCAACACGGCAGCAATTAATTTTTAGAATGGCAGTGCTACTAGCTCCTTTATACACTCATTCTGCTAATAAGCGACACGCTCATCAGTTCTGGAAACTCAAACGATAATAGGTACAATGACAACATCCTCCAATTCTTCGCCCATATTACAAATATTTTTTCTGACCTCAACATTCAACTTGCCAATTAATGTGTCATCCACGAAAGTGGCAGTCCAGCACTGAAAATTTTCATGTTACAAACGAGATATTGGCACAATTAAATTGTCAGGCAGCCTTTCAGCGACTGATGCAAGCACTGTAACTACTATGGTGCTGTGACTCTTTCATGAAATTCAGAGGTAATAGGAGTTATTAGCAATCATTGTTAACCTTGGCTGTCTGTACAAAATAAGAAATGGTACAGTAGAATACTCTCTGTAAACAGATAAGACGTATATTAAAGATACGATATATTAAATGGACAGTGATAGTTTGGGGTAACTCCAGTTCATTTTGTTAAGTATTCAATTCGCAGTATAGCTTCCGTTTTACATGCCAAATATTTCGATATCTAAAGTTGTGTTAAGCGGGCGGCATTTTCAGGCTGCAATCCCCAATTATGGCAGCCAAGAAACACCGTGCGGATACCTTATGCGCTACCTATCATGCTTGTGGGAGCTCTCAGGAAGATTTGTTTCCTTGTTTGTACTTTTGTTAAGCAAAACAGGCACTAGCAGCTGCGCCATCATTGACCGCATATTCGTGGGAGCACGCTCGCTTCTGCCGGCTCTGTCATGCTTGACGCTTGTAAGTTGGCATGGCATACTGAAACCCGTCGCAGCTATTCATGTCTTTACTGGACTTCGCTTTCTACCAGGCAAGCCACTGAAAACTTGCCTTTCTGGCTAAAGGCCGCTGCGAATAAATCAGCAGACTGCCAATCGTCATGTTGTACCGCATGGTTAGAGATAATTGCGGTAATGTTACCCGCTGCAGGCAAATTTGATTTCGGTCTGTGGTAATCGTTAAATGAATTGCACAGCTACACTGCTGAAAAGTGACGTACAACCGATACCACCTCGGGAATAATCAACCGACCCTCTTGGAATTGGCTGAACAACTGGCGCTAGAAATCTGTACAGGTAATTGAGAAAACGAAGATCGCCGCATGGCGAATAGATTCTGCGAAACATCAAGTAGAAGCCGCTAATATATCTTAGTCCTAGGATGGCATTCCGTAACCGAGACAGCCTAAAGAGCGCTTATGGGATTTTCCCACTGGTAAAAAAACATTCATGTACTGGCAAAAATCTAATATAATGTTGCACTGACCTATGCACTGGCAAAATGAGCTAAGATACCTGAAACAAATTGAGCTTTAGTCCCCGCCACCTCTACACTCCTCCTTTATTTACAATAGCTCTCTGCCATTGCTGCGCTCACCTTTACAAAGCACCTGTGCAAGCTCTGTCTACCACCCCATTGAGCAAATAATACAGCACTATAAGGATACGTGCAAAGGAAAAAACATTTTTTAAACAGCCTAGATGGGAAAACTATGTTAAAATGAATTTACAAGAGAAAATTTTAGAGCTATATTTCTTGTACAAGAGCAATTTGTAGTTAACCCGCGGAAGCCTCCGCTACTGTCTTCAGATTTGCCCCTAACGTCGTTATTGCCGCCCTTGAAGACAATGTATGGGCTGCTTCAACTGGCGTTTCGTCGATGCTGCAGAAACCGTCTGCTTCAGCGCCTGTGCTGGCGCACCGTCTCTATCGCCAACTTCGCTTTTGAAAAAGCTTCATTTGGGACTCTAAAAGTTACTTATTAATCTTTGTTTTTTGTACGCAAACGAAGATGAATAAACAACTTTCGAACCATAAAACTCGAAGAAGCGCAAATTTCGTGACAAATAAGTATCCGTGACAAATATAGGCCTACATTTGGCGCGTATAAATGAGCACAAATTAAAATATAAGCGCCAATATTTCCTAATAAAAACATTTTTCGTTGTAAATAGGTATATTTCCCAACCCGGCACAATTTAAAGTTTTTTCACTTTGCATCATATGCTCTTCTGTAGTTTACTGAAGCCTCCTAAAACCTTTTTAGTCATGTGAAACCTTTTTTTTATGTCCAAATTTACTTTTATTTTGTTGATGCCTCTTCTAGTCAGATAATCATTTTCTATATACACCGATTTATCACCTCTATAATTGGGAGACACCTTATCAGTTATATGTACCTTATGACAAATGTATGTGGCAGTACGTTACCACCACATTACCATTATAATCCAGCGCGCATACCAACGCGGGCACATTTTAAACCAGATACGTCAGCTATATGTGCAGATGTGACCGCTCTATCAGTCGACCTCCGTCGTTCCAACTCGTTTCAAACTGTAATGCTTTTCCATGAAATGCGATGCCATTGCGTTGTAATATCCTCAAATTGTGGCCACGTCAGCTTAGTAGAGCGCCATGGCTAATGACAGTACGACTAGTGTCATCGGGCGAAGATGAGGACAACTATACTGCGTTTGGAAGTCGGTCTCAGTGCGCCTGCATCACCGACTGAGTTGGGAATACGCTTGGGGCGCTGACCATAATCCTACGTGCCTTAGCCATGTCGGATATGATGCGTCAAGTGCACCCATAACAATGTATTCGGACTTACTAAGCGTGCATATGGGCTGTGACTAAACCTAGTCAGAAAACTCTAGCGGCGCTACTTCATGCTCAAGTAAACATTAGACAGAATGAGGAAAATAGTAAAATGTAGCGACCAACCAATCCCTAAATCAGGAGCCCAACGTTTCAGGCAGTTCGGCTTTTATTGTAGGCGGAAAAACCACCTCTTGATCAGAGAAGATGGGATCATTTTCCTTATGGAAAGATTGCTGACTCCTTTCTCAATAATTAAATTTGGCATGGTATTCCAACGTGGAATGATTTAAGGTGGTGTCGTTACACGATACAATAAGTAATAATGTGTTTTTACTCTACCTTGTCTTTCTTTATATAATGGATTATGTTAATGGTGAATTTGCATATTGTATACGATTTCAGTATATTGGCTACAATGAAATGGGCCACCTCGGAAATGTGTTGAAGATCCTGGAGATCAAGCGAATGGTGAACCTAGAACAGAACAGAAATTCGAAGACACCAACCCTGGCAATCCTGAAGATCGTCAACCCCAAAGACACTGTTTACACCTGCTTCCTGGCTCCTCGAATTTGTTCTTCCATCATGGGTGCAGCTACGTGTGCTATTCTCGAGACTATATCGTCGTGGAAATATTACCGGTGTATGCGATGCAGTTTCGATGGAGTACTTGATAGTCTCAACTGGTTGTTGCCAAGCAGCAATATTGCTGCCGTTACCAACGTAGTGATGAGTCTAACTTTGAAACAGACAATCACATCGTTTGTCACACTTTCTTAATTGCCGTTGCCAGGTATATATTGTCACCATCAACTATTCTGTATTGTATATGTAGTGAGTACTGTTTCTGGCTTTTTTATCTTCGGAGAGCTGCTGAACTAGAATCGTAATAAGCTGAACTCAACATTGTCAATAATCATAATCGTCATCCAAGGGAAGATTCTCTACTTCATTTAACTGGTGAATAAATCCGAGACATCTTTATTTTCTGAATGTGGTGCCAATGTAATAGTCAAAATGATAATAAAATAAAATCACATATCCAAAAAAACATGCCGGAAACTCATTTTGTTGAATACATGTTTAATTATTTTTGCTGTATATGCAGACTATATATGTGCAGGCTCATATAACCATCTGAAAATATTTTCACTAAGCTCTATACTTTCAACCTCTTAGTGGCTTCCTATGGTCACTGCATAGATTACTAATTAAATGAAATTGCAAATCATTCTTCCAGATTGTCAGCATTCTTCAATTGAGTATTGATATATTAAAGTGGACTTTTAATGTATGATGGCAATGCTATGACTCCTTTGCTGTCCAACAGACCGCAAGCGCATGCTATTAGATCATCTTAGACCTCTAAAAGCCAGCTTGGCACTTGTACCTCTCGAAAAACTGCAACTGTTTAAATGATCTTATTAATGATTTCTGTGGCAATGTAGTTTTTTTTTATTCCCACTCCTGCGTATCGACAATTCGGCCTATGAGAAATGACAGAATCTAAGAACAAGATAGCTTGAATTGTAAGCTGTCGTTGATCTATCGTTAGCATGACTGTATATCTGTAGGGCTCACATTATTTTCGTGGCCTCTTGCATTTGACGCTATTAGGCAGTGCCATTCGCTACTAATGGGCAAGTGTCCAGGGCATTTTGCGGAGAATTAGGTGACGAACTGGAAGCGTTGCGTAGATAGAGCAGTACAGTTGTGAACCTTCTGACAGCGTGAAAACGCGAGCTCTGGCGTTTTGGGTTTGGCGTTCGCGGCCGTCCCGACCACCTCTTGCTGTCAGGTAAATAACTGGAGCTGCGCGAGACTGCTCGCATATGCTTGGGGAGAACTCAGTATTAATCGCAGAAAGGTGCAAGAGCGTAAAAGGCAATGTGTTTAAGGAATTTCTCGAATATTTTAAGTTTTTTTGCTCAAGCTGGTATGTGGCTTTATACGTGTCATGGCACGATACATTTAAGTCGGGCTTGTTATGTTGCGTTATTTGATCCCGCATTGAACACAAACTTCGCCCAGAAGGCATGTCACGTCTGCGGTTTACCAGCTCTGATAAAGGTGCGGAATTCAAATGGTTGCCTGACCCTTCAGGCGATTGCGTCGGTTTGTAGCGGGGCGGCATTCTCACGAGTCTGGCAGCAATTGTTTAGCAACTCAATGGGCGAATTTACCTGGCCTGATGAAGGTGCTGCGTGCTTGAAGGCTTCGGCAGAACAAAGTGCGCATAACGCCCTCATTCGCGATACCTCTCTGTTTGCCTTAGGCCTTCCCTGGCATTGTTTGCTCGTGGCATCAGCGTGCCGCTGAAGACGGTGGGGCAGCATTCTCCGGCACTTCCGATTAATCCAGGCGGGCGTCCCCGTCGTTACCTTTTAGGTACTGAGCGCTCAGCCTGGGTACGGTGAACGGGGCACTCAGATGAGATTTTCCCGTCGCCATCGCTGGCAGCTCCCGACAAGCAGCCTGCGGCGACACGGGTTAGCCGACTGCTCGGGATCCAACGGGCGCATCCCCTGTTCGCTCGCACGGTGAGCCGACGAACGCTGCGCCAGACTATTGGCCTTCAGCGGTGCGCTCTTCGTAATCTTCGACTCAAACAATCGAAGTGCTCTGTGTTCCGCCGTGAGTACGCTTTTAATCTATTATGGCAAGTGTTTTCAACTTCGCAGGCTCTGCAATAAAGGCTTTGTTCGCAGCAATATGGAACACTTCCTCTGGCCATCAATACCGACCCTTCGCTGGCGATACTATCTGGGGATTTAACAAAGGATTCTTGTAACCGATACTTGTAACGAATGTGAGGCGATGGGAACAATTGCCGTTGGTCGCCTCGTGGCACGGATAATTCAGATATTTGTTGCGAGTCTGGGCTCGCATGAAAGTAAACTCGTGGACATGGAAAACACAAATATACATATATATCTCTAAGGAAACCTACCCCATCTTATGGGAAAACAAACACTCATACAATGGCGATCAAGCGAATATGTCTACACACTAACAAAACATGAGACGGCTAGAACTACCAACCTTGCCCCTTTGTCGGAGTATTGCAACGATGTTCAAATGCAGGTCTGTGCGGTGAATCAATAACAAGCATGAAGAAAAGTATATCCCTTTAATCCTGTCGCATCAAATATGGCAGCTTGGAATAATCGGTGTACTACGCACCAACGCAAGTGGATAAATAATTGCTTCAATTCACTGGGGCCCTCGACAGCCCTGATTTAAGATGCTCTGCGGCTAATGCGTGACATGCCATTTTGAACAAACAAATTTTTCGCATGTCATGGCGGAATATAATATACAAGAAAACTGCAGCGAAAACTGTAAACATTCAAAATTTCCACGTAATTGGAAATGATGTTGATTGAGACGAAAATGTGTACTGATGATACTGCTGTTGCATTGCGACGTGCTATTCCAGGTTGCGATTTCGAACTTCATTATTACTGCTTCCATGGTGGTATCACGGGAGCCGATGGTTTCTAGAGATCAGCTTAGTCCATAACATTAATCTCCTACATCAATGGTCTGTCAGAAGAGAATGTGATGGGAACGTGGTTACTCTGCACGCTTGAACTTCGTACCCTGTCGTAAGACGTTGAGCCAATGCATTGGTTACAACGCGATTACATATCTCTCCTTAGACGTTGAGCGAAGCTACATGCTGACAGACCTGGATGTAATCGGTATGGACATGAACAAACGGCAAAACTAAACACAAAGCAAAACAGACTTTATGACAGACAGAGTTTACACAGATGCTTTCCCCTCATGGGTACTCATATTACAGTATCATTCGTGAACTGGCCCTGGGAAGTTGCGGGAGGTGTCTATCAGCGAGTTGACAGATGAACGTGGCCACGAGCCATCAGGCTGGTATTCTTGTTAATGGGAAACTGAATGATGAGGCGCCGCCGTGAATTTCGGTGCAGACTGGCCGCGTTGCCATGGCATTCCCGTGACGACGATTATTGATGCGCCGAAATGGCGGCATGACCCTTGAAGGTGGCGCAACAGATGAAGGTCAGGTGGATGGGATTATTATAGACAGACGCCTGGATTGCCAGCAGAAAGTAAGTGATGGGATTGAGACGCTCTGGGCGCATCGACTGGATCGGTGATCGAACAGACGGGCCTGGGCCCAACGGTAAGTTTGAAGTGAAACATCTCGACACCACGCGGGCAACATGGACGCAATCGTCGCGACAGCACTGAAGTGATCGCGGAATCATCATTTTTGGCGGAAATGAAGGCGCAGGCGCTGAAGGCTTTGTGTGTGTGTCGTCGCTGGCGACGTCGCCCAGGTGAAACGCTGTGCTGAAGATGGTTACCGCCGTGACGAAGTATTCAGTTCGCTATCTGGTCGCCGATCAATCGAAGCCAGCCGACAACTGGCAGACAGCAGGCACCCAGCCTACCCTAACGGCCAGGCGAAAGCGATGAGATGGTGAATTTGGGCCTGGATGAATCGGTGCGCAGGCAGTTAGTTTATTCTCGGCGTCGCTGGGCTATACACTTCTTTGGGTTTGTGCAGGTCAGTTCGAACGGGTTTTATCACCTCGCCGTCGACTGGGCTCTTAAAGGGGCACTGCCAGGCATTATGCTTTCATGAACTGACCCCGGCGCATGACATATAGGCAACCCCAAACATTGCGGCTCAAATCGTTTTTCTTCCACCCGCTTCGATCGAAAAACTGTTTAGTCGCTTCCTCTTCTCCGGCGATGCTGAACACCTGGTTCTGGGCTATATTATGATCAAGTCGATGAATCATCGAAGGGCCATTCATGAAATATGCAGATGATAAGAGTATTTTCAAAGCTTCAAATGCGATTGATTAAGGCGTTCAACCTCTGGTGAAGAGGAAGTGTGGGTAGTAATCGTCGTCCACAATCGGCAAAGAGGTCATATCTGGCGGCGATGATGATCCAGTGACGCACCATGAATGGTAGTCGCTGTCAAGTTTCGATGTCATCATTTGTTAACCCGACAGCTCTGAAAAACCAACCATGCTACCTCCGCTGCTCAAAAAAGAAGTTACTACAACTGTCTCTCTGCGTAATTCTCAACATGGCGTCGCCTTTGTAACAGCAAAGGTAAGCGACGGCGGCGGCGCTAAGCTTTTTCAGCGGTACCTCTGTCTGGCTATGAAGAGAATCTTCTGCCGATCAAGTTTATTCGTACGACCTACCCGACCATAAACGATGCGAAGGTATCGCCGAGTCATCGCCCCCTCTCGGCTGAACATCTTGCTAAACACCAGACTGTGGGCAATGCCAAAGGCGCAGATGTCAGGCCTGGCGACTTTGCGTTTTGATACTGATGACCGTGCGCGTTTTCGTCTGCTCACGCGACTTCGAAGACGGGGCAAAGGCGCGCGGTCAGTCTGCATTAACTCTCCGTTCGGTTTCCACGACGATGCCATCGCCTTTATTGAAAATTGGCGTGAAGATAATGGCATTTGTGGGCAGTTTTCAAGGCATAACCCTTTGGAAATCGCCTGGCGCAAAATAAAGGGCAATGCAAAGGCACAGTATTAATGTCCTTTATGGTGTTCTCAGCGAAGTCTTCGTTAGAAAACAGACTGGCGAATGCGTTAATGCCCCGCTGCCAAACTCATCGTAATAGTTCGAGAATCCACGGATGGCAATGCACCTTTAATGAACTCATGTGAGCTCAATCGACGAGTCGGTACAAAGAAACGGTCTATACAATGACTGTGTCTGTCTGAGTGCACTCTGCTCTTGTGCAACGAATCATTTAATCTTCCTTTAGTGAAACAAACTGAGGCACTCGCGTTCACCTGTTCAGATTCTCCTTCAGGAACGTAATGACGAAGACGCTATATCGGCTGCTATCAATTTGGGTACGCCTGTGCGTTGTTTGTTTTAATAATCATAAGGTGTGCTCTCTTTAACTGAAAAGCAAAAATTTCATTCGAGATTTATGCAGCCACTCAGGGCATCCTCGCTGCACTTCTCCATATATCTCCCGTTTTTTTCTTCTTTTATTCAATTTTCGAAGGTAAAGTGCGCCCATTTCATGCGTCTGCGAGTTTCCTGCGCGATCGAGTTTATGGCTGGGCTCGTCACCGTTATATCGCGCACTGATATCTCTTCACAGTTTGAATGGGAAGCTATCGCACAACCGAACTGATGTGATACGAAGATTGCGCCGATTACCTGCTATGCAAACCCTGCATCGAGCTGAACCCGGTCACTCATTCGTCTGTCGCCATCATGAATCCCTGCCTGCGCAGCTCGGAAAATTCGATATCTGCGCAGAAAACGCGTACTCGGCACGAAGCGAACTGATGATCAGATCCGGTAACGTCTTCGTGACGCTTTGATAGCGGCTCTTCTCTCCTTTTTTTCTTAATAATGGGTAAAATCTCCGGCAACCGCTGGATATTGATTTCGGGTTGATATGATTCTCTCGCAGATTATGGGTTAATGTTGCATGCCTATCAAAATGATCATTGCAATATAACTTCAGCGGATTGTACAGACTGGCAAAATTAGATTGTCATGAACGGTAGAGTTTGGGAATTGTGGCCGCGCTGCTGGCTGGCAGCCGCTGAGCACGAAGGCGGCAATCGTTAAGAATGGAACGTGTTCTTATGATTTAGGTATGTGCGTTCAGGCGCGAATGACGACAGAACTCCGTTACTTTGGGTAACGAAGGTGCCTGTATCAACAGTTTTATGCGCAAATTACTCATTATCATGGAACGAACGTTACCAAGGCATCGCTTTGGTGAATCGTAATTATGACGACCCAATCTATTTTAGCGCATACCAGCCGGGATTTCAGTTTGAAATGGACCGGCAGTTGATCAACAGTATGACTGTAAGTATTATGTGATTGCTGCGCCTCGATGTTTTGACACATTCACGTACGATCTACCGCCAACCTGATTGTGACATACCTAGATGTCGTCCTACCAATGAATCTAGAAAATCATGCGGCAATGCGAAACACGGACAACAAATACAGCAGCGGCAATGAGCCTCTATTTTAGCCGAAAATACTATACCGCCTCGCTCCCCCGAAGATAACAGATGCTGATACGACGAGCTTAGGATTTTCATCTAGAAACTTAACTCCAAATTCTTGAATATTTCTAAAATTCTGGCATGTGGCAAAACAGATGGCTACTTTCGTTTTGCTACTATCATTATGAACTACTATTCTTTTTAGACCCATGTGACCTCCCGGTATACCTGGCAACCAAGCGTGGTCTATGTGAAGACTTCAGCAAGGACAATAATAAAACGTTGGGCCACCAGCGAACAAATGATGAGACTCAAGCGCGAGCTGCGCATGTTAAACTGAATTCAGCATTTGAAACTGCTCATCTGATACGCCCAGTAAGGAACAGTCTCTTTAGGAGTGTTAATACTGCTCGAATGGAGCAGCGGTAATCGATAGCTATAAAATATAGAGCGCAGCTCTTCTCACTCACCTAACATCGGCGTTACGGACTAAAATGACAGCCGTTGAAATCTGCAGTATGACCCTTTCAAACAATCAGCTAATTGCTAATGGACTTCACTGGAGAACGCGCGACAAACGCTATCTCAGTGAGTGTCATCTGTTTGCGCGGCAATTTCGTCTTGAAACAGACGCCGGAACAAGGAGTGAATGCCTTTTTCTGGCGTTTTTAGTCTGTATTACGTGTGAAAACGTATTATGGGCGCGTAAGCACTTCACTGGCCGAAGTAGCATGTTTCGAAGTGCAGACATTTGTCCGCGTCCACAAGTGTCGACGAGCACGTTTAATTTTTTTTTTTATTTTAGGTTTATGTGTTTTTACATGCTGAAGACTGGGTAAAACTGTCCCCGCGTAAAACGCAGAAGATAATCAATTCATGTTCATAATTGACGACACTTTAGTGTTCAGAGTTCGGGAGCCGGCTATTTTTGTTTGTTTGGTAACTGGGGATAATTCCCTGCTCGGACAGGTTTCTTTATTGTTTGTTCTTGCCACGTAATTGGCATGTATTGTGGCGGATTCATGTGGCAATCGTATTTCTATTGATCCATATTTGCTTTCATTCCGCCTAATGCCTTTGCGAAGATGAGCGTGAGTTCTGAATCCATTGCGGCACTCTCCGTGGAAACCATTCTCCAGAGATATGAGCATTTGCCATCTTCATGTGTCATAACTAATTCAGTTTTCCTTTTAACTCATCTTTCTGATTTTGCACTTGATCGGCCTTTACGGAAAGCCGCCGGTAGTTTGATAGGCTATTTACCGGCGACATGCGACGCGTAATCCTTCGCGCCATGGAACAGATCCGATTATCGACTGTTATGCTTCACGGGACTCGAATATAAACGCAAACCCAAACCCGACGTAACACTAAAAAAACGTTTCCTGCTATAACACTTTCAACAGTCATAAAAGATTACGCGTCTGCGACAAGTAAGTGAGCACGCCTCAGCGGATTCTTTTTGCGTTGTGGTAAGGATCGAAAAATCAACCGCAGTCAATACGAGCGCTGTAATGAAGCATTCTCCGATTAAGATATTAAATATTCTAGATATATTTAACCATCGATTGATACGGCAGGTATTTTTAATAGTTTCACAAAACAACTGACCCCTCTGAGCTATTCAAACTGGGCTCGTCAACGTCATCCTATGTGTAAATGTACTTGCGGCGCGTCGCTGAAATTTGATGGCAAACGGTAAATTGAAAGAACTGATTTATGAAAAACCGCGGCACTGTTAAGCCCCGCAATTTGTATTCCTAAATTTGTTGTCGAATCCTGGCCGTAAGAATTTGCAAAAAACGTCCGCGAGTACGCGCTTGATATTCTAGGATCCTGCTTCGACCTCGGCCTGAACTGTTTTCCGGAGCATATGCTCCGCTGGCGATCAACCTCATGAACTTCGCACCGCTACCTCGCAGCAATAAACAAACGATCCAGCCACCGCCGATGCTCGCATTCACGACCTCCTCTACATTTTCTAACCGTAATTGTGATGACGACTATTTACCCATTTACCTGTGATAAGTTGAAGACGAAGCGCGAGACTCACTCTACGCCGTATACACGCGCGCGCGTATCGGCAACCGCTCCCGGACTGAAAGTGATGTTTACACCCTCACGGCGGCTATTGAAATGATGCGGAAGGCTACGCCGCGAAGATCCGGCCGTTGTCGCTCGGCCTGGCGAAATGAAATTGTGGCGGCAGCATTTGACAGCGGCGGTAACGACTCAGTGCAATGTTTCGGATGAGTCGGCCATATTTCATGGGTACTTCTCCTCCGAGATGAGACCAGGCGCTTTACTGGTTTCTGTTTTGTTTTATTTTATTTATATTTTCTTGTTGTGGGTCGAGCTGGGGGGGGGCAAGCCTCAGACCGCTTTGGGAAATGATCGTTGTGGCGTGGGTTTGCGACGGATGCTCAAATGGTCCGACGTACGTCCTGCTTTGGATAGATTTATCTTGTTTGTCTGTGCGGTATTTGCTTTTCGCGTCCCGTCGTCGTCGCTAGATTGCGTTGTGGCACGCGTGTGTGGGAAGCGTTTGTGTTCTCGCGCAGTTGTGGGGCCATAGAATACGTCATCGGTACACTGTAGCGCGTTATTTGTATCCTCCTCCGTGGCACAGAAACGATGATGGTCTCTTGCTTACATCTGGGATTCGAATGTTTACTTTTATTTCGTTTTGTTTTCTCTCTCTCTTTTCTTACCGCGATCTAGAGAAGTAAGAACCGTAGGGAAGATGTTGGACGTGTTTTGGGTAAACCATGTGGTCCTGGTTCAACGATTCGTTTATCTGTACTCGTTTCCACTGTAGTTTGGATTCGGCACGCCACATGCAGATCTTACGCCGTAGCTACATGCTCTATGTAAACAATAGAAGTGTGGTAAGTTGGGCAAGTTGGTAAACGTTGAACATGGTTAAAACGCGCACAAAGAGACGAGGACAAACAGGGAAGGAACACAGAACACAGACAAGCGCGCACTCACAACTCTAGTATATTAAGTAAAGAAAAGAAAGATGAAGCACAATATTTTACAGGGGACAACGGCACCAGGGGTAAACAGTTCAGTCGCAGTCAAATGTTCGCAAGAAGGCAACTTCTTTTTCGCTTAAAGCTACCGACGGCTGACTAACGCAGCGATCGGCCAGGCTCAAGATGGTGAACGCCTCGAGCACCTCGCGCGTTTGTTTTTCTTTAAAGCGGCCAATGATTGATGTTTTTTCTAACGATGGTGTGCACGTACAAGTCTTACAGTGCACCGAAAGGTGACCTCCTACAGTGGATGTTAAAGAAAGTTTGTGCTCTCGTAGACGGTCATTCAGACACCATCTATGTGGGACAGACGGGACGGCTGTCTGAATGACCGTCTACGAGGCACAAACTTTCTTTAACATCCACTGTAGGAGGTCACCTTTCAGTGCACTGTAAGACTGTACGTGCACACCATCGTTAGAAAAAACATCAATCATTGGCCGCTTTAAAGAAAAACAAACGCGCGAGGTGCTCGAGGCGTTCACCATCTTGAGCCTGGCCGATCGCTGCGTTAGTCAGCCGTCGGTAGCTTTAAGCGAAAAGAAGTTGCCTTCTTGCGAACATTTGACTTCGCGACTGAACTGTTTACCCCCTGGTGCCGTTGTCCCCTGTAATATATTGTGCTTCATCTTTCTTTTCTTTACTTTAATATACTAGAGTTGTGAGTGCGCGCTTGTCTGTGTTCTGTGTTCCTTCCTGTTTGTCCTCGTCTCTTTGTGCGCGTTTTAACCATGTTCTATGTAAACAATGTACGCGAAGCGTTTTTTCTTTTTTTTGTACGGATTTATTGTTATTTTTTCCGGTCGAGTTTTTCTAAAAAATTAGGTTATCGCGACGCTAATTGGGTGGACACCATTGTGCCGAAAATGTATTTGAAAAGCTATATTAAAAAGGTTTGTTAACTTTAAACAGAGGTTGTAGAGTTTTTCATATTATTTCTGCATCGCTGCATGATGACAACGTTTTTTTTTTTTTCGGCAGGATGGCGGATACGCGAAGGGCAAAACGCTCAAATCACTCTACCATTCTTTTTTATACATTTTATGAAAATATTTTGTTTAGTTTTGGAAAGTATTACCTATGCACCAGTCTCAAAGTGGTTTTCTGTAGACGCTATGTGGTAATCGAGTGGCACGGTGGATATTAGAATTACTATACTTTCTACCGTCTGGGTTTCTCTCTTTCTCTTTTCTTCTTTCATACATAAAAGACAGTTCGACCAATCGAGCATAATTGTAAGTGCACATTTGCGGTTCACTTCATATCGTAAGCAAAAAGCTCTAGACACCACTGCTAGAACCCGCTCAGTAGTCAACAGTACTGCAGAACACTCGTGCGGGACAAGCCTATCTATGTCAATATGAGGTTGGTCAAAGAAAAACAACAATGAATGGCCGCGCTTAAAGCTTGCGTGATTTGGTACATCATGTTCATTTTAGCTTCATTGCGTCGTTCGTTGGCGTAGTCTGTGCTGCCATACATACTTGCGATTGTATTGTTTTTAATTTTGCTTTCTGAGGTTTAGCGAAAAGATAGAAAAAAAAGTTGAAGTATAAAATAAATCAAAATGACTCACCAGGAGGTTTTGGTGTCGGGGGCACCTGCACGTTTCCAACTGCAAATCCGTATCCGTCTGCGTTCAAAGGGATAAAAGTTTAAAGAAGCAAGACCTAACCACGGGGACGGGGTAGCGTACACTACGTGAGCCAGATCATGACCGCCCTACGGGTTAGTACTCGATGTCATCGTATCCAGCGTTTGTCGTAATCAAATAACGGGACCAGTCAAAAAAAAAAAGTATCGTCCTTTAAACTACATGTGGAAAAGGGACGCAATATGGGTCAGCATATCATAGTCTTAACAGCTTTAACATCAACCTAAACTTTAGCGAATAGAGCAAATTTGTTCAAAGTTGTTGTCTTATCGAGTCGCGTTTTAGGGAACGGGCTTGTTTTTTTGCTTATTGGGAGAAAGCGAACCGGGGAGAACTCAATTTTGGCTTCCAAATATGTTGTTAAACGTTCTAGCTGTTATCCGCAGGCATAGAAAAAAGTACTAAAAGTTAACTTTCAATTTTTTTTTGTTTGCATAAATATTTTTTCTGGTGTACTCCCGCGAACAATATTAGATGAAACACTCGATGCGGCCATTTTCTTGCAGCTGCAGTCCCCAAAATCTCTATTATCTTTAAATATATTCAATAGTCCGAAGTACGGGACCTCAATTTCGCACTCCATTCCTAATTCAAACCAAAAGCTTCTCTCTCTCTCTCTCTCAAAAAAAAAAGGAAGATACTCTAAAGAAGCACGAAAGACTGTTCTAGCTCAATATGGGCGATGGTTGAAATCCAGTATCGGTATGAGGACGGGATAGCTGCGCGTATCAAGTCTTGTTCTTCCGCAACCGTGGTCCGTAGCCTACCGCGATACAGAACGTTGTTTGCGTGGATGAACGAAGACTATGTAACTCTTTCATTTTAACCAAACAAAACAAAAATAAACAAGAAAGGTTGTCTTGTTTCTTCTTCCTATTTAAGATCAATATTTTACCAAAACACTCGTGAAGAATTTTTTTTTCTGTTATATGTTTCAGGCTGGAGTTTCGAGCTATGGATCATCGTTATTTGATGGCTCCCCTATATGACCGGACGCAACTTACGTGGTGGCCTGGAGAAAGCTGGCCAGGTCGGCGGTGCAGGCCGGGCCGGATCTGCGTGGAATAATGTTATGCCCAGAGTAAGATCTCATTCCCTACTGCATATTCACTGACAGTTTTAGAAACGCAGGCTTATTATGTGCACTCTTCTTAAGTGCACGCTTCTTAAGTGCACGCTTCTTAAGTGCACGCTTTTTGAGTGCACGCTTCGTAAGCAGTCGCAAACTTGCGACTGCTTACGACTGTGTGTGTTGCGACCTCTTGTGATCTTTCACGACGAGAGAACACAACTGGCGCCATCTATCGGGTAGCCGTGGAACACTTGCAATCGGCGTGTATTTTCTATTTCTCCTGTACATTCTTATTTCACTGTTGGCTTTAGGGGAAAAAAATAAAACGTTTGACGATATTATAAATTTATTTCTAGTAGATAGCACGTTCATTTAAGCTCGGAAATACTTCATTATTTTTTTGCGTTCTTATCGATTAATACAGCAATCTCAATGGCTGTGGAGCGATAGCAAGATAGTAAGAACTCTCCACGCCAGGCGTTTATTGAAATGCCAGTGACTATGGTATTAACAAATTTATATTTTTCCAGTTTGCTTACATTTCTGTTGAGTTGGAGGTTGAGGACGGCGATCGAAAAACCCCGGCGCTTCTGTTGAAAAAGAAAATGTTTTTTTTTAATCCAGCTGTAAAGCTTGTTTGAAAAAAAAAATATATTTTTTATTTTAAAAGTTATTTTTACGCGAACACACAACGAGTAGTCTAGAAATGTGTCCTAAAATGGCATCCTGGTTGACTTTCCATTTCAGTCGAAATGCACAAAGTGGAGACGTTCATTGCGCATTTGCAGTGTCCAATGAGTAATGTAAAATTATTTTCAATAAATAAGAAAAAAAAAGTCGGCCTCTCAATTCGACGTTTTCAAGATGAAAACTTAGGCCTGTCAATAACACTACCAGTTGCTGACTCACTTCTATGGCTGCATTTTTTTTCTTGCGGCCCAACGCCTCCGTATATATGTGGGTATGTTTTTCCCATCGTTTGAAGACGTAGGGCAAAACTGAAAAAAAAAGAAACCTGATGGGATGTCAATTTTTCGTCCAATATGAAAATTTATTTGAAAAAAAAAATATTCTGACCTAAAACTTATTTATTCATCTATGTATTTATTTATGGCCAATTCGTCTGGGTCCGCCTCGCACCGGTGCAGTGCGGTTCGTGGTACAGGGAAGGCTAGAGGGGAGGGGAGCTTCCTTCTCTCCCCGCCAGCCTTCCGTGTACTAAAGTAGAAAGAGTGTACTGCACTGGACGGGTGCAGTGTGCCCCATACGAATAGCTCATTAAATGTATCTAAAGGCTCCAGAGGGGCATTACATAGAGGGCGGATACACGAAACGTTTACATAGTAGGCACAATGTTGTTAAAAAGAAAAACAAATAGAAAAAAGGGACACAGAATCATGCTAAACTGAACTTAACGAAGAATAGCATGGCTCATGGTCACGCACACAGGCATCTCGGCCATGCATACGCACAAAAAGAAAAAAAAAGTGCAGGTGCTGCTCAAGAACTAAAAGAGAAAACAACAAACACAAAGCGATTGTGACGGCATTGATTTACGCAATATTGCTACAAAAGCGTCATGGTTTCTTGCGAGAGCAATTTCAGCTTGATGAGAGAAATTTCGCTCATTCCAGTCGGCAGTATAGCCTGTAGTAGCGGGGAGAACTTACATGGGTTAGTTCTGGCAAAGGAATATGGACTTTGTTAGGGTGATCATGGCCAGGAAAAATACGAGTGGGTGAGATGACGTTATTTTCGCGAAATTCAGTTGATCTGTGATAGATTTTATGGAAGTGGGATAGCCTAGCAAGATATCTTCTCTGCTGGAGCGTTAATAATCCTATTGATGTTTTACGTTGAGTAACGCTTACAGGTGTATAGATTTTTAGTATGAACCGAGCTGCCCTGTTTTGGATTGTAATTCAAAACACGATGACTGGACTGTGCGGGCGTGAAGATATCGGTGGCATATTTCAGCGCGACATTCCTTTGCTCATTTCTTCGAGTGTTTTTAGCGGTACTTTCATGAAATTATGCTTGTTTGTTGTCTTCTGTTTGGTTTGTTAAAACCCCGTGAACAAGCCAGCAACTAAGACTGCTCGCAAACGTGTCAAGAGCCTACAAGCCAGTGGCATTATGAGATCTGTGTGAATATACGCTAAATTTATTCTTTTTAAAAGCTTCTCTAAAGTTATCTAAACTTTTCACTAAAAAGCTGCCTTAGTTAATACAGTACAGATTTTGATGTTTGTCGCTCTAGTAAATAGCTTCGTATAAATATATGTTACAAACATGTCGCACACACAACCTACCGGATTTGCTGAGAAAGGTTTGAATGTAATCTTTCCCACCCGTGCTGATAGCCACCAGGTGTTGTTCACTTACTTGTCGAGGACGATGGAACTTGCGGCACCGGCACCGGCTCGCGTCCTCCACCGTACGGTCCTAAAAAAAAAGTTGCAACTTATGTTTGATACTTCTTGAATTAACACTCTACGCTTTCACTAAGAAAATAGTGTACAGGTTTCATCCTTGTTAAAACGTTGTTGAGGCATTGATTCTTCTTTCAGAAACCTAGGCACATCTCAAACTTTTCTACCGCTCTGTTTGATTCGTTGGTATACTCTAAAAAGAAAAAACGACCAGTAAAGCAGTTGAAAGAGCCTTAGACTCAGAAGAAGTAGTCTGTGACGCTGAGAAGAACTTAAGAACGCGAAACGTCATGCCCGGTTTCAGGACGCAGACTGCATTTTCAGCATCTAAGCAGATTTTAGTCGACATTCGCCGAGCTCCTCCGAAGACTCTATGGGATTGGCCCGCTCACCCAAGGGCTTTGCGGGCATGTAGACGCACAAGATTTCTTAAAGTAAAGTCACAGGCCACAGTTTTTTTTGTTTTTCTTGTGCTGTCGTGGCGTTGGCGTGCGTAATTTTAATGTGGTTGAGATATTAATACCAACAATCGAATGCTTGAATAGAACTCACGTGGAGTAAGCGGCACTCTTGGTGGTATTTGAGGCCTCTCTTGTGTCATCGATGCCGCATCTGTGAACATGGCGTGTAGGAGTGAGCATGAGAGAAGGGGAGATCATGTGACGAGTTGAGAATGTTCCCTGCTTGCACATTGCGGCTATTGGCAGACAAACAATAAGGCCCTTATAGGATATGTGTCAATGAGAAAAACGGCATAATAATCTCGCCAAGGGTACAAAAAAAAAATCGTCACTAGAAATACAAAAATCGGTGTACATATTTTGATCACGTTGCAAAGGCTTTCACGCCTTCACCGTATACAAAGTTAGTGGAAACGGTAGGGTAAGAAAAGCTGACACCAAGCAGGAAGAAAAAGGAACAAGCGCAAGGCAGGAATTCGTATTCGTCTTTCTGCCCTTCTGCCTAGTGTTACTACACCATTATTTCGGGTTTGCGTATATTTGAGTCTTTATTTCTGTAAACGTTCGATAGTAACTTTCATTTTCCGGTAATACTACACCGAGGGAACAGGAGAAAAGGCCATTAGTTCTCAAACAATCTGTTCTATAATTGAATGTGATTGGTTTTTACTTTGGCCCAAGCCCCAAACAAAAAATAAATTGTTTCTTTCGGGATTTAACTAAGTTTTGTATATTTTAAAGCCGAAATTCCGTATGGTATCTTAAATTTTCTCGTTTAAATTTTTTCTAAGCATGGTACAAATGGTTCCGATGATTCAAATCTTATAATTTTAATCAAATTTGTATTTCATATATTCCGCCCGATAATAAAATCTTTGAAAAATATTTCATGCCTAGCAAATAAAAAAAAAAGTTTTCCTGTTATGATGCGTTACTTTGTCTCGGGGCTTTATAATCATGAATAGTCATCAGCTGGCTCGATTTTTAAGCGTCCTTAGAATTAATTGACTCGCAGCCGGCAACCTATGTGACGCACTCACTGGTTACCAGTGGTAGTAAAAATGCGTCACCTTCCTCATGCCTAGGTGCCCACTCTGAACAGAGGCGACGTTGAGTACAGTCACGTAACGGGTAACACATAGAACTCTCGAAAACACTTTTTGTTTTTTCGTCATTCATACGTGCCATTGTCCTCTATTAGTAACAGAGTCTAAATATCGAGGAACCAGGTTGGTTGCCTCGGTTTTCGTACGAGAGCTTTCGTTTCTACGGCGTTAGGTTGCATACGTTATTCACAGTATTATGAAGTCTAAAGCTTTTTTCGTCTTTTTTTCTATGAGCACGAAGGATTACCTTCGACATTGGGTGAGCAAATTTTGCGGCTCGGTAGAAACATTAAAGACCGACGACCAGTTCGCGCTTGCCGACTTTTCCCCGTGAGGAGGATCGTCTGGCCTTGCAGAAACTCGAGTCTGGTCTGTCGGCTCTTTCAAGGCACAGTCCACTGCTCAATATTCACAATAAAAGACGCAGTGTTCCCTGCGGACATGCCTCAAGCAGATTTGCTTGATACATTAGTGTGCATTCGAGCACGCCTCAGACACTGTCTACGAGACTGTCTTTTGCGTGATGCATTGCCAGCGTGACTGCGGCCTTTTAGGCTTTCCCCACGTGGGACGAAAAGAGACACCTGCCTATTCGAGGAGGAAAAACCTTCCGCTCCAGTAGTCGCCGCCGGTCCGTATCTGTAGGGGATGGAAAAAACATGTAATCGTTAAGGCTTCCTCGGCTGCATCGTGTCCCACTAGCGGTTAGTCTCGAGTTAAGAAACAATCTCGAGTGCGCGAACTATTTCGGTCGCTTTGTGTTTCTTCCGAGTTGACGTTACAGTGCCGCCGACTTATTTCGTGTTTTCTAGAGTCAGCTTAAGAAACCAAGGGCGGGTCTGAATGCGGACCGTAAGATCGTCTGCTTGTTTTGCGGGGGTTGTGGTTACGTTAAAACGACGCCGAGCTCTGATTGGCTCTGATTGAAGGATAGTGGGTACACCATCAAAGCAAGCTGCCTCGAGGCCTACGACGCCGAGCTCTGATTGGCTCCTATTAAGGGATAGGGGTATCCCTCAATAGGAGCCAATCAGAGCTCGGCGTCGTTCTGACGTCACCACAACCCCCGCAAAAGAAGCAGACGAACTTGCGCTCCATATATATTCGTGTTTCTCGCTTCGTGATTGGTTGATCGGCATTCTTGCTGGCTGCAATGTGCAATCTGATTGGCTGATAATAGGACGCTTGGGCCTCGCCAGGTCCCTTGTTTCTTAAGCTGTCAGTCACCGTAGAAAATTGGGTTGTGTGCATGTTTATACAGCCTAGAACTTGGTCTGCCTCGACGGGCGACGAGTCTCCCAGCTGTAGACGAGCAATTTAGCCAGTGCAGTACAACCGCCAGCCTGGTGTCTTTAACGCGCATCACGCAGTAGTGATACACGACCGCACGCCGGTACGATGCTCATACAGATCGAAACGGGCAGGGGTGAGGATTGAACCCAGGATCCCTGGGTTCTGCAGCGCGAGCTTTCACTCCACGTGCTCCGAGCTGGTGTGCGCTAGACCACTCGGCCACCGATCCCCCCTCACCGTAGAAGCAAATATCGGGACACCGAGATAACTGAACCCTAAATTGACCTTGCTGCTAAAGTGCTCGACTGAAGCCATTATTTATGAGCGATCAAGAAAGACGCGCAGCACATGCACACACGGACGCTTTGTGTGTGTGTGTTTTGACTACCAATCACTGTGAATCCAGAATGTGCTCGATATGATCCCGGCTTTTTTATGTTAGTTTGTTTTATCAGCCCGTCGACCGGGTGGAGAAACTGACCAACGATCAGCGTTTATTTGAGCACAGTTTGAGCTATGAAGCGATGATATAGTCGTCCAATGAACGCCTCTACTTAAGCGTAGACATATTCGCCGATCATCAATGAAACGGAGTATACAAAAAAATTGCATTGGACGCTAAACAACTGGCTGTTGTGCATCGTCTTTTTAATGTGGTAGTTGAGACGTGCTAGACCAGGTGCCGAATGCTGCTCATCTGCGAATGAAATGCAAAAACAAAAAGAAGCCACCACAATAGAGTCAAAAACATTATTGGGGAGCGGGGGGATTGCAGTGGCTAGATATTTTCACAGCATCCCGAATGTAAAGCGTTCAGCGCATTTATGGTTATGAATTCGGTTCCTTAAATAATGTTTTACATTTGCTTTAAGCTTAGTAGGGCTTTTAATCTTATTTCTAACGTAAGACGCAATGCTTAACGTCACTGTAGGCCTACACTAAGTTCACACGAAGTGCGCTCAAACTTAACTCTATATATCGTCGTTTGGCACGCAATTAGACGTATAAAACCGGGATTTTTTTTTCATGGTAAAAATTCAGTTACAAGAAACGAAAAAGAGAAAAAAAAGGAAGGACGAGGGAAGGAAATGATAAGACAAATAACAACAAAAAAAGTTAGGGTCACTGTTAGTTGGGAACTAGATGGGCGTCTTTTCGCCGCCCGACATCTCAGCTCGAGTGAATCCACGCGGATTTCCGAAACACTTATAGAGATTCGGAGGTTGCCCTTCGAAGAGGTCGTCATTTCGAAGACTCGGTTGCTAAAGTCCGACCTGCAGTTGGAAATGCCATAGAGGGAAAGTTCTTCCTTTTCCAACGGCCACAGTCCAGTGAGCAGAATCTAAGGACTCTTCAATTAGTCCTACCTCCATTTCGGTCTAATAGTGTATATCTGTTCACCGCTAAGTTCCTGAGGTCTTATGAAGGAAGTGTATTTCCCTTCCCGTTCGCGAACGGGAGACGAAAGAGGGAAACATTTCCGGTCCTGCACTCTATCCAGTGTGTCTACTTCCCCGCAAAGCCCAGGGATGAGCCAATCGCTACAATCTACTAAGAGCGCTCGACCAGTGACGAAGATAAGAATATGTATAGATGACGTAAGCATTTGCTTACGTCATCAGCTAGCTCCTTCCGTAGATTGCAGGGATTGACTCTCCTAAGTGCTTTGCGGCAAAGGAGACGTGCCAGATTTCTTAAGAGTGATGTTGCAGGCTGTTTTCGGAGTCGACCTCTA
Organism: Ixodes ricinus; assembly: GCA_037355805.1. Taxonomy (NCBI): domain Eukaryota; kingdom Metazoa; phylum Arthropoda; class Arachnida; order Ixodida; family Ixodidae; genus Ixodes; species Ixodes ricinus. The sequence goes on from JAZHYW010014667.1 coordinate 38,728, forward strand.
GGGACGCGCAACAGGGGTGCTGCAACCTCTCCGCTCACCGGGGTACGTGGCTTTGAGAGTGTTCGGCTTCTCCTTGTAGTTCCCTAGCGGATTCGTGTCGGGGTCGAGCACCTGTGGTTTGGCTTCCACGTTGACGGACGGCTCTGTGGAGCGATGGCGAACCAAAGGCTAGAGCATTTCTCACAAATCCTTGTCGCTCTTAAGCTGCGGTATCTTATAGTTGGACTCCCGTTGAAGTTTGTAGACGTTCCCTTTTTTATGGAGCGTTTTTCTTTTTCGTATCGAAAATAGTGTTATTATGTTAAGTATATATCGAGGAGATGCTAAATGTCCAATATATTTGCTAGTGGCCCCACGAAGAGTGGAATTGTTTTTGTAGATTTATATGAAAATCGTAAATTGATTTTTTTAATTTTTTTAAGCGCCGAAGAGCACGTTTATGTGTGTATTCGTCGGCCATCGCAGAGGAGCCATAATAGACTAAACACATTGGTTCAGATCTGCGGAAGCGCCTCGGTGCTTCCAGGTATTTAAACGGTCCTATCATCTTAAATGTGTCTTCTCCAGCAGGTGAAGAATTGTGTTCAATCCTATCCGAGATTGAAAAAAGTATTTAACTTACTTTTCGACACGCGCGAAAATCAAACCCGATTGGGTGTTCTTTTGTTTGTTTGTTTTCCATCCACCAATAAAGGGCGAATGTTGGATGCGTTATATTCTGTATATTGAAGAGCTGGTGGTAGTGAAAGACGCACTTGCTGGATGACACCACTTTCAGTCAAAGAAACATACTAATATAAATTTATGTTTTAATACTTTATGTGTACGCTCATGGATAAGACGATCGACGCACACATATATACAAAGGGTTATACTCCTCAACTTTCTTTTTTAAATCGGGGCTTTTTTGCCTGCCGTTACGAGATTAGTCTTGTAGGGTTAGAAGAAAAATATAGTGCGGACAACCATTCGCTGGGTTGACGACTTGCGGCTTCGCGGCAACGTTGTAGGTCGGATCTGGAAAAGGTGCGCAGGTTCGGTCTGTAATTTTCGGTGTTGCTTGATTCCTAGCAAATCATATAAAGTTCGCTAGAGATAACAGGCTCAGTCTTAGTCAAAAATATATATGTATATTCTTAAGAATCTTTAAACTAAACTGAAGCTAAAAACTTCTTTAAAACAATTTATGATGTTTAGGCCTTGCTTTGCTGACTCCTTTTTCATAGTTTTTGTAGCTAGTTTTTGCTCATTACTTGATATCCTCACCTTACGCCAAGAGTTCACTCATAAATGAATAATCTCCTTCGTTTCCATTCCAAGAAAAGTTCGCAAGGCGCTTCTAGAAATTGTTTATGGCGCTTGAGGCGAACGAATAGCCCGATTCCAGGATCGTTGCATTTCATAATGGAGACTTTTAGCGAATCGTTACCGTGTTCCGTGTACCGCACAATCGGAGCCTTTGAAGCATGCTTTTAAGCGCGCGCCTCGTCGGTCGCGGTATCACCCGGGCGCTCGCTTAAAAGTATGCTTCAAAGGCTCCAATAGCGCGGCACGTGGAACATGGTAACGGTTTGCTAAAAGTCCCTATTATCAAGCAACGCGACTAACCGGGAGCGCCGACAGTCTGCGTACCTCGAGGAGGGCCAAACAAGACCTGTGGCCTTGCGGCGAGGTTGATCGTTGGGTTTTGAATCACGTCCACCACGTGAGGCTTCGAGAGCACGTGAACCGGGGGTTCTGAAAGGGGCCGTGGCGTTTCAACTCACACCACAGGTAGGAAAAAGTATATCGATAAGGACGAGCTAGAAGTTTCACTTAGCAACCTCTTGTTCTACAGCGCTTGCCAAGGATTCATATCGTGCACATTCAGTATTCGCTAGGGTTCGTACCAGAACAGACTTATCGTGGTACATTCTTGTATGAATGGCACTCGGCGTGTCAGTTCTTTAATGATGCGGGAGTAGATAACGTTGCATAAGTATGGAATCAGTGACATAAAAAATCCCATTGAGCGGCACCCACTGCAATAAGACCAAAATATTAATTTCTTCTTAAACATTGATAAAAATATATCTCTATTGCCAACTTCTATAAAACTATATATTATTTGTGGAAATAGAGGTTTGGTAAAGATGAGAGAGTAGAATTTCTGCTTTTTTATTTTATTTAGATGTGCACCATTTTCCGTTGTTTATTTTTTCTGTTGTCAGTAGCTTTACCACGTAGCTTTCTTCCCCTTCATTGACTTTTCATTCGGTGTGACGTTTTCTTTCTCCCTTTTGTATTTTATAAAGAGCAGTTCCATTTCTTATGTACATTTGATTCAACGTGCCTCTAATTCCAAATGTCATTCGAAAAATAGCGAACTATCCTCCACAACGCGAAAATAGACTACCTCTCTACAAAAATTAGGACTCTACCCGAGTGTATAGCTAGCGGTTGGGGTATATATACGATATCAAAGTGTTAAAAACTCAGCGCCATCTTAATCAACATTTAGCCGCAGCTATCGAAACTTCTCAGTAAGAAAGTGGCGACTAATAAAATGCCAGTTTCTCATTAAAAACGCTTCAGAAGTGACTCATAAATATATATATATATTTTTAATTTCTTCTGGATTTTTCGTATTTTATTCTAACCGCCTACTGCTACATTCTGCACTCTAAAAATATAAGTGCATCTCCTTTCCCGTTAAGTACTTAGGAGTCCTTGGAATCTACAAAAAGAGAACTCGGCAAATGACAGAAATGAAATTATGAAGAAAAAAATGTTGGCGCTGTGGCACTGACCATGAGTTAAGCACGCCAAACGTCGTGTTCAGTGTCACAGCTCAGACTGCACTCTTTAGTCCTGAACATATTTTAAGCGTCTTGATTCGCCGAGCTCGTCCCTAGGTTGCAGCAATTGACTATTCCAAGTGCTTTGCGGGAAATTGGAGGCACCAGATTTTTTAGAGTGATATCAGTATCAATAACGATCTTAAAAAAAAATTCTGCCAGCTCTCTTAATTCAGTGACAAATAGAGAGAATGAGAGAGTTGAAGAGAGCTGCTACAGACGCTTCAAATTGAGCAGCGGCGTATGAATACATCATTTTTAATGAGGGAGAAATGCGCGTCTTACTCGAGGAGCTGACCGTCTGGGAAGCTGATACCTCGTGGGTGCTTCCTGCAAAGAGCCTGCGAAAGTTTCGATAGAGAATGTCAGTGTAGGCGGTGAGCTCCGATGTTCCCCGCCTCGTTTATTTGTAGTTAATCCGACGGAGGGACAGGATTTCCCCGGGATGACGCGATAAGGCGGACCCACCTGCATTTGCTGTGTGGACGACTTGGGGTTTCTCGGGCAGATTTGACTGGGGATCTTTTGAAAAACATAAAACGAAAATGACTACATTAGCGAACTTAACTAAAATGTAACTACTGGAACAGCGCGTGAATGCTTGTAAGGTACCAAAAGTATATAATTTATTTTTGTTAAGTAAAAGTTTTTTTTTTTTTTTCTAACGTTATCAATATTAAGATTACTGACCACATCATGGCTCTAGCCGAGTGATTTAGATACAAAGTTCTACGCGAGATTATTGCCCGAAACTATATACGCTAAAGCTTTTTGTATTTTGTTTAGGCTATTTAGATTGGCATCACATGTCTAACGTTTCGAGAAAACACTCACCTTGTGATATGGGATTCACGACGTGAGGTTTTTCATCCAACTTCATGAAGCGATCGGGATGCCCCGCAAGGTCTTCGGACTTTGAATCCACAGAAGACGGCGCATCTGAGGTACATCGAAGATATATATTCCCAATCACTGAGCCACTAGCAGTGCGTTACGGTTGGAATTTATGCTGTAGAATCGATGATAAGTCAGATACGAAGCTATTTACCGCAATATAATGTCACAGCAGCATAAACAGAAAGTTATGATCTTGTGGCCTGTATGTACTACAATCATCCCGTTAACCGTTGTTGTCCAGCTTTCAGGCGCACAATTTTGAAAAAAAAAAAAACAACAACATAAACTTGGTTTTTAGGTGCGATCCTTGAGCTCTGGTACAGGTCTTTTTCTGCAATGCGTACCCTCCAAAGCATGCGTCTACTTTCCCGCAGAACCCGCCGAGAGCTAAACCATGGCCGAAAAGCGGTATGGCAAAGGCGAACTGTGCAGGGTCATTGAACGAGGGAAACCTCAAACTCATTTTTACTGCGAATGATTGCGATTTTGAGCGAAACTATTGTTTGCGCCTCTTATTCGCTGGATCTGTCCCGCGGATCGCATTGGATTGACCACAGATGCGCTCTGCGAGAAAAAGTCGCGCGGACGCATTGTAACGTGACACGTTGTTTGGCTAGGTGCTGAGCATTTCGTGAAACCTGGTAAGTGAAATCTGATGAGCGTGGCCGCGAAGCTCGATGCTGATTGGTTAACGGCGGGTGTCACGTGACCAGAGGAGTAGGCGAGGAGGAGTGAGTGGGCGAGGAGGAGCTCGACCACCTGTGCGCACTGAGGGAGAGGAGCTTGAGAGTATGGAAGGCTCTGGAAGGTCGCCAGGTTAATCAGCCCCTGAGTACGTGAAACTCAGAGTATCGCTAAACGTTTGTGATGCTAGAACGTTTCACGTATGCAACACAATTGCCTAGCAATTTGCCATAAAGGTTTTCAGACACTGTGAAGAACGTCACATTTTTAATTTTTTTACATTACTTTACAAAGTGTTACTAGCACTACGCCCGTCACTAGCACTATGAAGTGTCAACCGTCTGCGAGAAAGGGTTCAACTATACTTCGTTTCAGCTTGGGTCCAGACGCAGCCGATGCTACGAGCGCGAGCGTGTGGCCCTGAACAGTGCTTGCATTGCACGAGCGCGCGTGCTTGGCAGGGACACTGAAAGCCCGGAGCTCGCGCTTGTAGCATCGCCTGCGTCTGGACCAAGCTGAAACGAAGTATAGAGTCACTGAATTAGCTGCGCTTAGAGTACCAACATCCTATTCCCCGATTACCTCATAGGCGCCGCTATTTTTGTGCTCGGTGCCACGCGGAAGCAATTGGGCGATCGTTACAATTCAAAACTGCGACTTTCTGAGTTTTAGATATGGTGTTCTAAAGCTCAGGTTATATGTTGTCTTGCTTTGTCGCGGGCTATGTTAATATTCCGCGAAGACGGCAGGCCATTTCCTGTGATTTTATATAAAACTTCAGATAACTGGCGCCAAGATGGATGAAGTATCGTCACTAAGAAGCATAGATTTTTAGTAAGGGTTAACATTGTGCCCCGCAATAAAAGGGCCTATGTCACTTTTGATTAAGTGAATTTTCTTCTAAAAAAACCCAGATACTGATTGATGACCTGCTTGCTTTTAGATTTGTTTTTGTCTTATTTTCTTTTTTAATTGCGATTACGAAAATGAGAAACATTAGAGGTACCTCTGCTGGCTGCATCAAATGGAGAATCCGCCTTGAGGTGTGCCAAGGAGCTTGATGCTGTGTCCGCGTTGTAGACCGGCGACTTGGCGGTCGCTTTGATGGCTGAGCCTGTCGCGAAGTAGACGTTGAGAAGACCTACTTTATATAATTTTGTTTTCGTTTCCTTTGCAGCAGTTTGTATCAGGATGGGACGTGCAATTGTAGCGAACGCGAATCGGGACAGTTTTCTTACTTGAGAAGTGTGACGGAACCTGTGGCCGTTCTGCAAGATGAAACTGGGGGTCTGCAAGGGGCACATGAAAAGCAAATACAGGACCCTGAAGAACGGCCTGATCAGAATAATGAACTCTGAATATCTCTCAATACACTTTTTTCTGCAATATGTTTTTCGGGCAGAGATTGAAGAACGCAAATGATCTTACGTAACTCGAGAAGCCTCGAATCGCTAAACTTGTAAGTGTTTATGTTATTTCTGGAACCAAGAGAACGCCATAAAATGGAGACTACAATGTGTTCTGTGTACTTGCACATTCGTAAAAGATGGCAATCTAATAGAAACGAAGCACGACAAGTTACAATGACATATTACTGTACCTAGAAATGTCAATGGAGTAATATTGTCATAACAACATACTCTGCATTGCTTAGGTCGTCCAGAAATGAAATTTTGCCAACACAGGTATTGTTCTTTCAGTAAAAGCGTTTCTTGGTACCACGAGAGTAATCAAATTTCACGTAGCCTCGGATGCGTCAAATGTTTGAAGAACTGAGATTATTCATATCACAATGTTTAAAAGTACCTACATATAAAATCACAATAAACATCCTCTAGATCCACGAAAGCAGAAGGAAATTAATTCTAAAATTTGAAAACAGATTCGCCAGAAATATTATGGCATCAAACAAGGGCTGGAGAACCGCGGTCCTAAAAGATATATCCTCAGCTTCTCACTGAGATTATATTTTTGTGTCTGTGCGTACTATTGAAGCAAGCAAATGCGCGAGTACGCTTTTTCAGGTAGAAATAATTTAGATAAGTTTCCAAAAGTAACGACAAACGTGTTTCCTGCCAAAATACTCCTGAATTGAAAATTAACTGGCGTTACAGTTGTTTAGTATCTAATAAAGTGGCAGTTTCATGGACCCAGTGTTCATCCATTCACTTCACAAATTCGTCAATTAGCAGGCCCCTTTAAAACGCCAATCACTAATCAAAATACCTGAGAGCAGGCCGCATACTCCAGGAAAACCGCAAGCCTTATTAATAATTAAGATTTCCCTATAGAGCTCAATGGTTGTTTCAGTGAAGTCTGCACTCAAATCATGTCTGAAACTGGAAAGGTGGGGAGCGGGGAGGCGGGGAAAGGCTGGATGGCGGTATTCATTAAGGCAAACCTTTTCAATGTAAGAGCGCTTTTGTGCCAGCCTCTTCGTTTGCCCATAGGATTTGTTTTTTCTCGAGTGGGCTATATATTTTATGCAGAACTGCATCTATTCAAAGAATGATTAAAGCAGTATTTTTTCAGGAGGAACTGGAAGGGGGGGGAGGGGAAACTTACATCCTCTCACCCCCAAAAGCTCTTTAAATTTCGAAACTCAAAATAGGCTCATTAATTTGAGTGTCTCGATTCAGCACACTCACCGGCCCCTCCTGATTCATAGGTGTGTTCTGTCCGGTTGGCAACTGGACCTGAAAGGAAAGAAAAAATGAGTTTTGGTTAAAAAAGATTTCAATAACACAATCGTTGCATCTCTATGACAGATATTGACTGTTGCATTAAAAACGCGTCGACAAAAAAGGAACACGTTGGCTGTTGCCACTTCATCGTGTTTGGGCGGAACAGCGAGGACGCGCTGTTCAGCCCAAACGGGGTGGCGTAAAAGAGGCGAAATAAACTGATTTGATTTGAATTACAAAATTAAGAAAATTATACATCATGATGATACCGCAGACCTGAAGAAGCGCGGAATGACTGGACATTCAAAAGTGCAAGGATAGACAAGGAGAGAAAGAGAGATTCTCTCTCTCTTTCTAACTCTTCTTCTCTCTCTCTCTCTCTTGTTTTCTCACTCTGACGATACATGCAAGCTTCATAATAAAAACCCTGGAGAAAAAGACAAGCTAGGGGCTCCTAAACTCGTCCGAACCACAGAAGTTAGGGGCCAGAAAGTTCCTTGACCGAGCGCGCCGATTGGATTATCACGACGATGACTTCGCGCTTTTGTCGCCAGAGTCCAATTGGCGCTCTCCGCGAACTTTTGTCTCCAACTTTCTGTTTGACGAGTTTAGGGACCCTGTTGTGATCTATCTTTCTCTCAGCTCTCGTTTGTGATCAGCATTTTTTTTTTGTATGAAATCACTGTTGTTGTTGTTTTTTAATTTTATTTTGCACAAGTCACGGGTCAAGTCAAGTCACTTAAGTCCGAGCATAGCCGACACTACCGGCCGGTGGAGCCAATCAAGCATTACCAAAAGTGCACCGTCACGGCGCGCTCGTCGTCTTTTGTGCGTTTCTTATCGGTGGTCTGAAACTCACTCGAGTGTGAGGGCCGGATAGTTTACACCGGAAAGGTCGAGGGCGAACGTAAAACCGGGGGGGGGGGAGGGGGGGGGTTTAAAGGATTTTAACAAGATACCTTGTGTTCTATGCTTTTTGTGAACTCACAGTTTTTCCAGTGACATCTTTAGTTTTGATTTGTCTATATGATTACTTTGGGAACTGCCCTGATGTGATAATAATTACGATGACACCGCCTCGCCAACGTGCTGGCATTTAAATAGAACGAGATAAGAAGTACACTGTCGTTATCGTTGCTCAAATCACTCAGAAATCAACCGAAGCTCAACATTTCTCAAAAAAAACATAAATCGGTAAATTTGACAGTGTACTTGTTTTTCTGTCGATTTTTATTACAACACTATAAGCAAATACTCGTCTTTTAATTACATTTTTTGAGGCTAGAATTTAGAGCTTGTAGCTTTATCTTTGGCAGTTGATCATGCTTGTCGAGAGTTCACGCAGCTGAGATGCATCCTTCAACGAAGATCTGGCACTTGCAGCCTACACTCCGTTTCACCTTACGTCCGAGCGCAGCGGATGCTACGAGCCATCGGAGCCAATCCAAGGTCATTGTGAGTGTCACGTGACCCTAGAGAGGGGGCACAGCTATGAGCGGAAAGCGTATCACGGGCTACGTTCACAGAGCGGGATTGGCTATGATATATCTCGTCGGGTCCGCTGCGTCTGGACGTAAGGTCAAACGGAGTATAGTAGCGGGATTGTCACACATTACAAAAAGCTTGAAAGCAAAAAAATAAAGCCACACAAAGGGGAAATGAACACAGATGAGTATAAACTATGTGAATACGTTAAAAGAGCAGAGATCACTATGGCGCATGCCATTTCTAGCGCTCGAGACATGAGAACCGGTACTCGTGGCCGGTTTCCTGCGGGCCGTGTTCCAGCGAGTCGCAGGCCGCATGCGGCTCGCGGGCCGCGTGTTGGAATCCCTGGCGATACACCAATCACGCAAATAAAAATAAAATAAAATAAACTCAGGAACACCGCGTATTTAGTGTACGTGATCGCTTTAGCCGGTAATATCAAAACACACACAAACAACAAAACACAAAAAAACGACGATCGTTGTGGCGATATGTTTTTGGTGCGGCTGGCTCCATCGAACTGTAGCGTCATATATGAGCTCGGATTTGGCGTAAAACGGAAAATAGCGCGTATCATTGGCGGCGCTTCTGTCGGCTCTTAAGGACGCGTTCGCACTGCTCGAACATCCTGCTGAAGACAACCTGCAGACACTGTCTGAGGCCTTGCTTGTACGACCGTACTGTTACATTGGTCGTGTAAGAAACTGTCTGCTGGTGGACATGTCCGAAGCACACAAATGTACGAAGCGAGCAGCGGATGTTCCAGGCTCGTCCGCAGAGATATTTCCGACATCGTGTGACGGCGAACAGCGCGTCTTTCTGTACGACGTGCGGACAGTCTGACTGCGGCTTCGAGGTTCTCCGGAGGCTGCGGCCAGCGATTCCACGGCCGCGCGAGGTCTTCGATGATTCGCGTACGCCCGGACCGAGTCTCCTCCGTCTCGTGTATACGGTCCGGCAGCGGTAAATACAGTCGCCTCGCTCGACGTGCCCGGACGACCTTTCCGCGTAGAAAGCGAGCTCCCGCGCTTGGATGACCTCTCTTCAGAACTTGGCGCTTCGTTAGCCGCCCTGCCGCGTGTGCCCAGTTTGCCGCCGGCCAGCAGCCGCACCGAGAGTGAAAGGACGACATTTATTCTGGGAGAGAGAGAGGCATTCCCCGTCGCCTCTCTTCCGACTCCTCGGCGGCGGCGGGGAGACGGAAAAGATTCCCGGGTCGGCTCATTACGAAGCACGCGCGGCAATGAGCTGTGCCTCCTTCGTATTCGTCACGGGCGGCAGGCGCGGCGGGGCGACCTCCCCGGCTGACGGTCTTCTCAGGCACGACTCCTACACACCGACGCGGTTCTCAGACTGGGATTTTCTCGTCAGCGGCGGTCTCGGATAGGATTCCGGCCTCCGTACTCCGTTTCGCCTTACGATTGAACCGCGGAGGCCGTAGATATACACGAGCCATCGGAGCCAGTTCGATGCTGCGTGAGTGTCACCTGACCGTGGGGAGGGTGGCAGTGACGCGCGGGCGCACGGTCACGTGATCCGTTGAGAGCGCCGGATTGGTTTACATGGCTCGTGGCGTCCGCTGCGGTCCATCGTAAGGTGAAACGGAGTCTAGATTGGGTACGGGCAGGCGGTCTTCGGCGGTGTTTCCTCGATGATCGGCGTAATGTTTCCTTCTTCTTTAGTTTTCGTTCGGCCATGGCCACTTTTATATACGTCGGTTCGTTGCCTAGCGAAATACGAGCGTAGTCGTATGTGGTGCGAAAGACCTCCAAAGGTGCCTCAGGGTGGCAGCGTACGTTTCGCGAAGAGACTTAGCCCTATGTTTTTATCAAAACGTTAAACGTTGTTTTTGTTTTTTTTTTTTCTGAGGACTCCGGGGTATTAAATTTTGTAGTTTCAGCTTGTAGTAGTTCTAGAATTTATAATCTGAAGCTTATAAGCTATATAGAGTTCTGTGTGTAAGCGCAATATTCATATTCCATCAGTGGTGGTAAACGATTTACCTCAAAACTACAAAAAACAATTGTCCTTTTTTTTCGAGGGTGGGGGGGGGGTTGTTAAAATGTTAGACATGAAAGCAAGGATGAAAGATCCAAATTTGCAGATTAGTGTAGACTACACTTCACTGTGCGGACCAACGGTTTCTTCTAGGCTTTTTAGTAGATTAGTCGGACCTTTTGATCGAGTTAATTTTAGCAAGATCATTCATTTTCTGTTTCAATTTTACCGTCAGCTTAATTTTTTAATCGATAGCCGAATGCAAACAGTGCGATACCGTCTCATTTTGTATGTATAAACGTGAATTACTCCGCAGTGTGTCTTATTTCCAGTTTCCGTAATTCAAACGAGCTATTAACCCGAGTAAATAAATTGTATCTACTTTCAGTCTTTTTCTAACTTCAAAGGACCACCCGATCTGAATATTTGAATGCGCGTACCAACTGTGGAAGTATTGGGAATCTATAATGTTGTTTACTGATAAATTGTAATTTGTGTTGTGTGCATGTTCGTACAGCCGGAAGTTAGCCCCAATTGGCGTCTGGTGTCTTTGCAGCAGATGAGCAGTTTAGCCTGTGCAATACAACCGCTAGCCTGGGAACGTGCAAAATGCAGTCGTGATACACGGCCGCACGCCGGTACGATGCTCATCCAGGAACCCTAAGCTGGACACTGGGCGATAATGTCGGCGAGACTTCTGACCTCCGCGATTGGCCAGTGGCGGGCTTGACCTCGGCGCTGGCCAATTACAAAAATCAGAAATCTTACCGATTTTTTTTTCCTGAGTGTTTAGCTTACAGCCCCAGATCGAAACGGGTAGGGGTGGTGAATGAACCCAGGATCCGTTCTGCAGCGCGAGCTTTCGAACCACGTGCTCCAATCATCAGTAAGAGGGAGATCGGCCAGCGATCCCCCATTACTGATGGTGAGTTCATTTTGTTGGTAGGATAGGCAGTTTTCATGTATGTAAATAATTAAACATTCTGAAATTTGCGTCCATGTTATACATACATCAACAGCTTGGGTGAATACATTGGGCAATATATTATTTATCGTTTAATGGGAAGCTTAACGCTGAGGTGTTACGTGTAATTTGCGTATTTACCGCCTCGAAATAAACTAGAGAATCTCACGCAGAGGTGTTCGTATAGCTTTAAAAAAGAAGCGCGTGCAAATGACATAAAAATTAACGCACTTTGCAGTCCTTTCAGATCTGCAGCTGGTTTTCTTTTGTTGAATCCGACACGTTAACTCTTTGTTGCCCGTGCTTGTTGTGCATGGTCCGGTCCGTGTATTATCGCCCCTATCTGCCTCTTTTATGTGCTCTTCGACACGTACCATGTACGTTCTTGATTGTCTGTAGGATATCAACATGGGTGTCCAGGCATCTCTCTTTATATCAAAGATGCTAATAATGTCGGATAATATTTTGGGCATAATTCGTCCAATCATACCTAGTCATATCTAGTCATATATTATGTAATGCATTATTTAGATGTTCTTGAGAGTAATTAAACTTGAACTTGAACTTGAAGTAGAGCGTGACGACCGTATGAATCGGGTCCATCGGATCAACCTTTTCCTAGTATTATGTTGTGCTATTTTTTAGGATCCGATATTTTCCTCAGGTCGGTTAGAAACTCGCTCTCGATAAGACAATCATATATCTCCGCCGTTTCCTTTTTGCCTTCGTCCTCAGAACAAGAAATGTTTCTTGAATTTCTAGTGTCAGGTTGGTGAGACAGTGACGAGTTTTAAAGCAATGATCTAAATTGAAGCTTATATGGGACCAAAATTTGTTTTGTCAATTATGAAAACTAAAAGCAAGAACGCGCCTAAATAACATCATGTACTTGCAAGGCACCTCGACTTTCGAAAGATTAATTGAGTCATTAGTTGGCACCACAACTCGAAGAGAAAACTTTTCGAGGGTCAACATTGTTCAGAACGCTTCCGCCGGCCTGCACGCCGTCAAGCATAGCGGCGTCTCTTCCTCAACGAGCCCTCCTCTCCCTCTTTTAATAATATTCCCCGAGACCTCGTTGCAATAAATGGAGTCCTCGTCCGTTCCGTCTTCATGCAGCGAGTCAAACATCTTTCTTTTCTTTCTTTTTTTATCACGTGGGCATTTCGCCGTCGCCCGATTGGAGTATTCCGACGGACGTGGCAATTTCCGCGGGCCTGCGTTCTCGCTAATGTCTTAGCGACGTGACGACTGTAGGCTGCGGCCGTTAAGGCAATTGTCTGGAAGTAGTTTACGACGCAGAATGCTCGACGGAATTCGTAAGCGCACGCGAAGCGAATTGTCGAAGAGAGCAAACGTGCCTTCGGTGCTGCATTCGCTTACGGCCAAACACTCAGTCGTCGACGGCGGGTGCGGATGATAGCTATGCGGATCGCGAACATTAGTGGCCCCCTAACTACTTGTTAAGGAATCGCGGACGGTTTCTGTTCGCGAATGTTGGCGGGCCCTTTTCGTAAGTTACGGCGGCTCCGAGTGGTTAACTCAAGGATGAAACGACGAGAGCGAGCTTCAACGCCCGCGAGGTACTGACATCGCGATAGTGGTTCTCTTCGGTCACTAGAAGACATTGGCGACGTCCGCCAGGGTTTTACGATAGATATCGAATATCTTGTAAAGCACGGACGAATTTTATCCTTTATTTTCCGCTCACTTTTGAACTCGGGTGGTATTGGGAAACGGATCCAGCCGTTCGACCCCTAGTGGCTAAATTGAGAACTACACCGATGGGGGAAACAACAGCATAGATGACTTGGTTGTGTTTTGGCGCGGCGCTCGACCAACACCACATAGACTGACAGGCCTCTCCGCTCTTTCGATGACGTCACGCTATGAGCTCGGCCCGCAGCAAAACAGGGGAAGGCTCTCAGCTTAGGCAGCAGCAGGAGTTGTCGGAAGCTTTGTAACAGAAATCATCATGGCCAAGTATCATGCAGGCGATTGCTGTTCCAGACAAAACAGACAAGCCGACCACTCCTAGGACTCCTGCTAATCATCATGCAGCAGAGGTAATGGATGCTCAACCAGCAGCACTGCGAAATCAGATAGAAACAGTCACCAGACAAGACCCTTACCGTGGTGCGCCACCAGAAAATGTTTCTATTAAAATGGATCAGGCAGCTTGTCCAGCGGCTGCATCCACACCATAGTCCTTCACAAACTGGCAAAGTATCCTCATGCCCCTTCTGCAAGCCATCCGTAGCTTAGTAGCGGACATGAACCTCCCGCTTGCTTAATCAGTACTCCAAGTCATCGATTTGGCCATGCCCTTTGCGGCTGCGTTTGTGGGATGAGGAAGTCTTTTCAAAACATGCCTTCATCCACCTCGTCATCAAAGCGCCGACTTATCCCTCTGGTCATGCAATGGAACTACGCAGGTCTATAGTCTCGCTTTGCGTAGCTGGAGTGAGCAATGGAACTGGGCAGGTCCAGTCTCGCCCTGTGTAGCCGGATCTCAAATAGCCAAACCATCCCGGCTATGTGAAATACTCAAATCCAACGATGAACCTCATTTTCCCCAGAGACTCGCCGAGCCCGCCGAAAGACATCTTCAGATACTTTTTTGCACTTTTTAAAGGATTCTGAACTATTAGCAATACTTTAGAGTGGCCAGAGCCAGAACAGGAACCGTATGTGTTTTGTGTGTGTGTGATCATTGACCGTCAGCTTTCCTCCTCTTTCCTTCCTTTCTTCTTTCTTCTCTTCTATTTTCTTTCTGTGCTCTCTTGACATTTCCGTCTCTTTTTTTCGAACGGGTCATCGTTGGCGTCTCCCGCATGACAAACTCAATCCTCTTTCCCATTCGGAATACCTCCTCCTGCTCCTTCTCCTCCTCCTTTCATCATCATCATCCTCTTCCAATCTTTTCCCCTCGCTCAATCGAGAAAGATGAAGTAAAGAATCCAGTGCAGATGCCTTCTTTTGGTAAACACCAAACTCCGGAAAAATAAGGTGGGCATAGCAACCCCTATAGTTCGATCTCCTCGCCAATAACGATTGGAGTCATAGCTTCGCAGAATTCAGTATTTGTTTTCTAAAAATGTATAATTGTTAAGGTAATGTCGCCTGAAGCGTGAGCTTTCATTTTACGCTCTACAAATCTTCCCTGTGTTGTTTGTATCCGGAACGAGATATGCATGGTTATATGTTAGAGTTGCTTACAGCTTGGGTAATGTAGTGCAATGTGGATAATTTAAAAGGGCCCCGGCTAGAAGAACAACGTCGCCCAAAAGTATCAAATATTTGCAAAAGTTTCACTATTACAACACATTTCTTATTATGGGGTTTCTTTGTTCACGTAATTAAAGTGATTTGGACTGGACTAGTTACTTGTGTTTCATGCTTTAAACTGCGTTGCGAAGGATTAAAAAAAAAAACTGGAACTAGGAAGACGACACGAGTCCACGATATACATAAGTAAACGCAAAGCGTTTACTTGGTCTTGTTGTAGTCCCAGCGTCGGTTTTGTCACCTTTTTGCAGCGCAGTTCAATCAAATAAATAAATACGCAATTCGCAACTTTCACGACCTATAGGGGGCGCAGTGGTGCCTATCCAAATGGCTGGTCATTCGATGATCGTCGCAGAACAGCGGTACGAGGCTGGGTCTGCGACGTGTAAGTAATTCTAGTTTTACTATATACGAGCAGTATTAGAGCCTTACGCTATTTTTTCACGCCAGGAAGGTGTAGGCAGGCCCATTTATTATGAGGCCAATCATCCAGGAGCTAGGTGCGCGATTTCACAATGCGTGTACCACCATCGCTGAAAGTTGCGAATAGCTTTGGTGAAACTATACATGACAAAAAAGCTAGACATGACACCGCCGAGTATTGAGCACAAGACACCAGACAGGAAAAAAATACGGACATACGCTTTTCCTTCTTCTTTAGTGCGCACGCAAAAGCGGCGACGCAGTTCCCAAGATCGGTTCAGCCGCAGCGCACCGTCTCCATGTTCGATAAATGAAAGTTCAGTATCCCCTTAACGACCGGGGAGGAGGCTCCACTTTGCGAGGCGGCGGCTTGCCCAGTGACAGAGTGGTGCGCGCTCCATTGCCGAGGCGGCGGGCGTGACGGCGCAGCCTGACTCAGCAGAACGCGAGGGAAAACCGCGCTGGGACGCGCCAGCTGCCGGCCCCACGGACATCGCGCGGCGAGGCAGTGCTGGCTCCGGCGGTCTCTGCTTGGCTGATCACTCGAACCGTGCGACACCATGGCCCTTGCGAAGGGAAAGCGTTCTCCTTGAGGCTTCTTATTGTGGTGTCGCTGCTTGTAGCCGCATCTTTTGAGAGCGTATGCCTCGCGGGGTCGAGAATATTCCGGAAACGCCGGCGTTGGCAATCTCTTCACCAGCGATAGATTTGTTAGATTTGGAAATGTGCCGGTAATCAGGTCGTCGTGGTAGTTGGAATTCGCGTCAACGTCTCATTGCATCAACTGATTGTTTGTGAACAAGCGTGTTTGCCTACGGGAATTGTGGACCCTACGAGTACTGTGTTCACGAACGTCCATCTCGGTTACAAAATTGGCACGGCGCTTTGATGACTTGTCACAAGAATAAAAATAGAGAACCTCGGTGCTGTTATGGATGCAGAGTCTGGCTCCGATATTCCCCTTCCATGTCCACTCACTATTCTCAAGTGCGAAAAAAAACTTAATTGTTCATGTTTTGACATGGGTGTGGTTTGTTGTTATTGCTGCTCTTTCACGAGGGCTAGGTCTTCCATAAGCGAGCCAATTCTAGTGTTATATTTTTCAGTCATTTCTTTATGCTACTTGGTGAGGCATGATCCGTCTGTACTAAGAGAGATAAAAACAAAATTTTACCCAGGAAGGCGAAGCGGTGTCACCAAACATTTCGCGAAGTAGTACAACTTTAATTAATCACCAGATGCCATGCTTAAGAATCGTTTCTTTAAAAAGGCCTTTGAATTAAAAGAAGTCTACTACTGAGTTCACATGCGGGCTCATGTATATAAAAAGAAGGCAGTTTGACGAGCCTTGATCCGTAGTACAACATAGCGGAAGAAATAAGTTTCGATATTCGACCAAGTAAAAACAACGGGCCAACATCTTTCTCGTTGTTCGGGCCTAAAAAAAAAAATAAGAAATAAGAAAGATAACTCCCGGTCATTCGATGACGGATACCAGAGACTAAAGGAGACGAACGTAGAAAGACGGCCCAACACAGAAGTTTCAAACGCAGTTGATGTGTTTTTGAGGCCTTTGTCTTTCGCTTCTTTTTCAGTCTCGTGTATTCCATACCAGCTCGCCTGCCTCATTACGTGAAGCTCCTGTTTCGCGATTCCTCGTCCGATCTGTTGGCCGTTTGCGCAGAAATAGAAGGTACGTCGTTATGAAAATGTAGCATTAGCATCGTGGACGAAATATTTTGGTAGCACACTTTTCGTACGTATAATGTTCCATGTCCACATCAAATGCCGAATCTCGCATTTTATACGAGGCACGCGCTGCGCTTCTTTGACTATGATTTAAATAATTGCGAGCTACGCGCATCTCTTTATGCTGCCGTGCTGGCGACAATGCGGCAGCTCAAAAGAGCTATGGTAACTGTTAAAGGGCGCGGTTTGTTGTGTTCACGTTCCTCGCTTCGTGATTGGTTGTTGGGCGTTCTTATCGACCAATTCCGCAAATCTTATTGGCTGCCGAACGACAATGAGACGCTCGGGACTCGGCACGCCCCCCGTTTCTTCGGCTGGCACTGACTTTTAGTCCTCATGTAGGCGAACAAACCACGAACGTTGCTCGCAACCCAGCATGCCGAGTAGGGTTAGCGACCTCTCCAACGTTTGGGCTACATCAAACGGCAACATAAATGACACGTTTGTGTATGCCTTTCCCGAACTCCTAACCGTATAGCGTGCAGTTGGCACTCATTAAACTCGCCCTAACAAGCGTCTATAACCTGAAGTGAACCGCAAAAGCGGCTTAACAGTTTGCTGCATTTCAAGTCGTGCATCTCCAAACATCTACGTGTAATACTGTGTGTGTGTGTGTGTGTGTGTGTGTGTGTGCGTGCGTGCGTGCGTGCGTGCGTGCGTATGTGTGTGTGCGTGCGTATGTGTGTGTGTGTGTGCGTGTGCGTGTGTGTGTGTGTGTGTGTGTGTGTGTGTGTGTGTGTGTGTGTGTGTGTGTGTGTGTGTGTGTGTGTGTGTGTGTGTGTGTGTGTGTGTGTGTGTGTGTGATAAAGTGGAAACTGGAACACACTTTGTAGACTACTACAAAACATCGCGATAAGTGAAGTGTCTTCTGCGCGAACTCGCGTGTGTTCAAGTACAAATGTTTTCTTCGGTTTGAGTCCTCCGCTTTTCCATTCTGATGATGTCGCTAAAAAAAAACACCCCTATAAAGCAAAAAAAGGAAAGAAAAACGCATATTCCGGGGACGTACAACGTTTGAAATCCTCAACGTGCAACAGCCTCTCGACGCAATCGGCTGAGCGTTTGCTTCTTCTACGTCGGTAGGGATGAGCTCCGCGAACGTTTGTTTCTAGATGGCTGCGTGGATGCCATTCGTCATAGCACCCTTGTGCGCGCCCCGGAATTGATAAAGCGGCGGCGCAAGTCGTTGAAAAAAAAAAAAGAAAAAAGGAGTGTCAAGACGTTTTTTAGGCCTAAGAGAGACTCAGTGACGAATGGTTACCGCCGCGTTTCATATGCCGCACAGTCGAAACGGTTGTCAGCCTTTCAGTTCAATTGATCTCCGTGTCTCGCTTGTTTGCATTGTTTTTATGGATTAATATCATCGACGTATGACGATTTATCCTGAGCCGTTTTGTTGCAGGCACTTTTGACCGTACCAAAAGTGCATTTCACGGACGACAGCAGTCGACATGAAACATCGCGTCGCGTTTGGATCTGAAACATTGAACGAATATGCGTAACTTTTTGTGTCGCTGCGCATGTGTGAGTGAAACAAAAGAGAGGGAGAGTACAGTGTTTTTGTTTGTATGGAGCTCATCAGTAAATTTCTCCATGCAAGCTTTTTTTATTGTCCTTGGCTCGGGATTTTGTTCTTGACTGTGTGCGGGCACCCTGGCGGCTCCCCAGCCCAGTTGCCCGACTACGGGGCACGGGTGGCGAACTTTCCCGCGTGGCGGCGGAGTCAAGCCGGCCACGCGCATATCGCGCGCGCCGCCTAGATAAGGCGGATGAGAGGCGGCGCACAGGCACTCATTGCCCGGACTCAAGCGCCGCCGGTAACGACGTTAGTGTATTGATCATCTTGTCCATGTCCAACTAAATGTAGTTCCTTGTTCTTGAAGCCGCTGGCTCCGTGTTATTCCTCCGAGTCGGGTATGCAGCAAGACAAACCGACCACAATGGCGCCCAACGTGGGGCGCCATTGTGGTCTCTTTCAGGGTCGTCTTCGTTCTTTCATCTGATTTTTATGTTCCTTTCCTGTGTTAGGAATAGCGCTTTTTTTTTTGTCATTCAGAGCTCCTGCATGGGAGTTAGTTGTTCTGGTCCCTTTGTTTTCTTTAGTGGGGAACGAATAAAAGCAAGAAAGACGACTCAGACAGAGCCCGCAGACCGTCTTTTGTACGAGTCACTCTCCAAGACCGCGGGAAGCGATTTGGAGTGCTTTCGAATTCACCGCACCGCTCTGCGGGCTGCCACCGCTGTGCGGTGGCAAGCCTTCGAGGGTAGCCCCTTTGCCGATCTCAGACAGTGCACTGCCCTCGCGCCTCTCGGAGCGACAGATCCGTCGCCTCTTCGACAAACTGCCGACGTCGGACAACCTTGTAAGGAAAGGGAGGCTCTTCGTTGCGGCGTTTCTGTCGCGAACGAGTCCGTTTAGTTGTTCGTCTCGTAGAACGGGTTGAGTCTCGCGCACGGTGAGTGAGTGAGTGAGCGCCATTAGAGGTGACATAATTCATGTCGTTTCCGGCAGTTGTCAATGGCATCGCCAGGGCGGCTTTGGAGGGCCATCTCCGGGCTTTTATTTTGGCCCGGGGAAAGGGGTGCCTGGGGTGCCCGGCGAGGGATCGAACCCTGCAATTCGGGCGGGCAACAGGAGCAGCAGCAGCAGCAGCTGTCTCGGCGGTTGTTTCAAGAACGGGTGGCGAGGAACCCGAAGGCTAGCATTAGGCGTTTTGTTGACCTCAACCCTGCCATTACGAAGGTGGGGGACCTACCCCGGGACGACTGGCGATACACACTTTCCCCGCCGATCCGAATATTTGAGCACTGACTGTCGTCTTACCTGATAACGCTGCCCGGAGAAAGGCTATTGAACGCGCGCTTTATTTTATCATATATATATATGTGTGTGTGTGTGTTGTGTTTTTGTATGTATTTATTTACGTTGTAGAATTTTACATTCTATTCTAGGTTTGGATGCTGACAGCCGTGCTCTTGCAGAAAACGACTGCGTGTGTTCCTGTTTAGCCTAACCTAACCTATAGCCTAACCAGATATCCTCTCTGCCCCGCCCTTACACATATAAAACAAGACCTAGAATTTGAGTAGAGATATTTACTGATTCAGATTGCATGAGCAGATCAAAGCAACGAAACACACGTGAGTGTAAATTTCTGACATATTTCATCCTGCACGAATGTATCTTTGGCGCCACTGACGTATTCCTGTCTTTGTTTGGATTATGTTTTGCCTCTATTGACTTTATTTGCTTGTACAATTGGTATATTTATTCAAGCTGCCCTCGATGGGGGAGCGCCTCTTCAAATCGGCTGTCCGCCTTATGACTTACGCCGCATCGCCGACATTCATGTCTACTGTAAGATACGGGTGATATCCATGACAACAAAACATATATAGCTACAAATACAAATTTAATTTTACATGCTTGTCGTCTTTTTTTTTTTTTTGCAATGTGATTGGATATTGCATTGCGTTTTCTATTCATAAAATTTTCCTCCACCCCGTTCATGGGTTTAGAAGCAGATAATATATTCCGCGTTAGACGCGCTCTGCATGGAACTAGCATGATTAAGGTTTTTATTGGGGTAGTTTGTTTGCATACGAAGCTAGCATTCTACTATTGAATATAATCACTGAGTTATTAGGTTTCCCGTTACTCGCATTTGAGACTGAGAAGCAAAACTGCAAAATGAATCTAGCGGAAAATGTGGGTAAAGAAAAGTAAAAAAAAAGAAAAAAAGAAAGATGGGATGAACGGTCTACCCTTAAATGACATCGTGTCGCTTTCTATTTCGACGCATACAGAATAAAAAAAAACGCAAGCAAAAAGAATGCAAGGAGGAATGAAGCGCGCATTTACAATGAGCGTCACCCTTCCATGTCCGTCCGAAAAAGCCCGCTCGCGCGCGTCGCCAATTTTTGTCGCGACGACGACCATCTCTACGCGAAAACAACAATGGAACTCTTCTGCCCATTGTTCCCGCTTCAATGCAATTTAGCCGCCGACGTGTTCCTCGAAATACACGTCCTTCGAGACACCAGGGAAAGAGGGAAGGCTCGCGTTAGGACAAGCACCGAGTGGATGACTGGCGGCCACCAGTGTATATATATAAAAAAAAAAAAAGAAAAAAAACAAGCTACAAGAAAGGGTTTTGGAGAGGTCTGCCGCTGCGCACACCCCCCGACCTTTTTGGCAGATGACAATGAACGCGGTAGCGGTAGCGCCAAGCGTTCCGTGCCACGCTATAAGACGAGGTGTCGCGTACAGCAGAGCTCCTGGCGGCAAAAACGTCGTTTACTTTAGTGGCTTTCTCATTTCGTCCGCGCTTCTTCCGCTCTTCCGCACCTTTTCTCCACCGTTGTTTCTCGGAGAGGTTGGTGTGCCCAGATCTGAGAGTGTGTCCAACGGCGGCTCGATCGTGCGGAGAGCAGGTCGTCTGCTTCTAGCGCGGCAGTTGCGGTGACGTCAGAACGACGCCGAACTCTGATTGACTGATTGAAAAAAAAAAAAACTAGTGGGTAGACTTTAAAGCATTTAGCATTGAGCTCTGCCCACTGTCCTTTCAATCAAAGCCAATCAGAGCTCGGCGTCGTTCTGACGTCATCGCGACTCCTGCGAAAGACGCAGACGACTTGCTGTCAGCATACAACTACAGTGGCTTAAAGGGGGTAGTGTAACGAACGAAACCGGAGAAGCGGCACAGCGTTGGAAGACGGCCGCGGGTGGCGCTGGCGCTTGCAGCACCGTCGTTCCGGCTATGGCTCCGGCTTGGCCGCCTGGCCAGCTTGGCTCCGGCCAGCTCCAGCCGATTCGCAGGATTCGCAGCACTGTCGTCTGCTAGTTTCACATTTTTATTCACCTGCGGCTGCGAACACAAATCATGTCGTGGGAAGTTCACTGGAAACAGATAATTGTTTCTGAGGTATATATATTAGTTGTGAAGCGTGTTTGGGTGCCTCTATCTGCCGGCCCGTGTGGCACCCGAACGGAGCTGCGGATCGAAGCGCCACCTACACCGTCTTCCAAGGAGCGGCCGTTCCCGATGCATGGTGGAGACTGCGCGGTAACTACACTACCCCCTTTAAGCCACTGTAATACAACCTAAGTGGAGGACGCGACCGACAGCGTTCATCATCTGCAAGCGCCTCCACCTTTCTGTATGGTTCCTCCTCGCTATTGGACAGCGCAACGCACGACCGATGAACCTGCAGTGGACGTCCACCATTAAATTGCGCATGCTCTCCATGGTTTCCGTTGCTTCTTCTCTTATATCTAGGAGCTCTAGAAGACGTTAGTTTACGCAGCGCCGGCTCAAGACGGCGGCGATGAAGCCGACTGTGCTGAATGCCAAAGACCGGTCTTTGGCGTCAGTGTTGTTCCAACTTTCTGAGCCCGTTCGAAAGCCGGAGTGTTTCGCCTCCGGTTTGTGCGAGAGGGTTGTAATTATGTTTCGGGGTGCATCCTGGCTAATGACAGCATTAGGACTTGGAGACGCGCGTTTGTTTGATTTGTTTGTTTTTTCGCTGGTTTGTTGTGGTCGTTGTAGCGCGTGCAGAGCAAACGGCGCGTACAATGTGGGTATTATTTGCTCTCCGAGTGGCATGCCCGTATTTAGACACCTGTGTGTGTGGAGAGAGAGAGAGAGAGAGATGTGATGGTGGAATTATCGTCCGGATTGCAGTGTAATATTTGTCCGTCCACCTCGGTCTCTGTGTGGTCTTTAGTATCTTATTATACGGGGGGTGATCAGTAAGTTTTGCCTCCTAGGCTGTCACTTTTTGATTCAGTGATGGAATAGAAAGATGTTACCTTCTATTGAAGGTATGGTATCTCCTTTTCCAGGAGCAGGTAACTTTTTAATATTGTGTCCGCCGGTGGCAATGCACTTCCGCTACCGTTGTACCACTTTGCGCATGCCGTCGTAGATGATTGAGGGCGGCTGCTGTCGACACCAACGGCGCTCTGCATCGGTATACCTCGTTGTTGGACGGAAACGGTGTACCCTTCAAATGTTTCTTTATCTGGAAAACAGCCAAAAGTCAGATGTCGCTAGGCCCGGGATGTAAGGTAGAATGAGACAAAACACCTTGGAAGTGCAGCTCCTCCAGCGCGGTGTTGGTCTCGTCAACAGCCGCCCTCAATCATCTACGACGGCATGCGGAGAGTTTAGTGGACTGGTAGCGGAATGGTGCGTCGCCGCCGGTGGGGATTATAGTGAAAAAGCTACATGTGCTTTTGAGAAAGAGGACATTCCAGACTTTGATTTGCAAGCCACGTCTTTCAATTTGATCACTGGATAAGAAAGGCACAGTCTAACTAGAAGGCAAAACATTTTGATCACCCCTTGTACGTATAGGCATGTCCACTTACTCCACAATGCTGGTCGTATACAAACATTACGGGCGTACATAGCCAGTCGTGGTCATATTGGCTCGCGTACTTAAAAGTTTGCCTCTGTTAATGGTTCCATTATGTTATCACTCGAGAGAAAAAAGAAGAACGCTTCCCATTGGCAACGGCCCATGACTGTGACATAATGCCTCCTGTACATGTTCATTCTTCGATAATATTTTTGTTACCTTAATATTTGTTCAATTGACACTTCATACAAAATAGATTGCGAATATCACTATCTCAATGATAAATGTTTTCATTTAATTTTATTAAAACAAAATTGATTGCCGGAGCCTCCCCGAGTACAGCTCGACGATCAAGACAGGTGTGATGAGTGAACTACATAAAACTAACTAAAACCTCAGTAAAAATTTATATATTTTTTTTTCTCTTCAAATGGAGATAATCAGTGTGATGATACCGGCAAGGAAACCAAACAAACACGAAAGTTGTTTAACCTGTATGCCTTGTTGTTTCGAGCATGATAACAGTCGTACAACCTTCCAACTGCACTCGATGCCGCAAGAAAGAAATAAAACGCGTCATCAGCGCTGCAGGTATCGACAGCCCAGTCTTCGTGGAGTCTCCCTCTCGTTCGATCGGCGCATCAGGCAACGCCTGTTGAGTCGCGGCCGCTGGAAGTGCCATCCTCGCAGAGTTCCCGAAACGCGTTGCAAGAAGGCGTGCTCCTCCTCGTGGTGGTGGGTCCCTCGAGCAGTCTCATTTGAAAGCGCTTTTTACGAGCTGCTGCCCGAGTTTTATCGCTCTTGTAAACTTGTCGAATGCAGTTAGATTTTGACGGCGAATAAAAAAATAATAATAATCCCTCCGTTCCTCGGCGTCGTTTACGTGGTTTACGACGCACCGGAAACTCCAAAGTCCCGGAAATGTGTTGTGGCTCCTTTCCCTCGCTCTCTTTGATTCCGAGCGTAAAACTTTACATGCTGGAAGCATTTATTGTTTCGGGCTGCACAGTACCATCGTACCGGCTGATGACGGATATTCTTTTGTTTCAGAATGTTTTTACTAACATGTGCGCTTTGTAGAAGTTTCTGAACGCATACTTCCCTCTTCGATGTATTACGTTGAGGCAATGTTAAATAAATAAATGCATCTATGGAGGAGCTTTTTTATTTTTTTGCTTTGTTTATGGCGTTCATCGTTACTTACAAGCACTTTCAATTCACCCTCTCCTACGAAAACGATGTACATAAACTATCAGAAGACAAGTACAGAGGCTTGTTGGCATGGCAAGCACATTCTGAATTCTGTATTTCATTTCTAGACGTCGTTTTCGTTCTTTAAATGGGGTGGCTAGGGTTCGACATAAACGTTCCTTTTGTTCTCTTTGAAATTGGAGAATATGCGTTTCTCGCTACATTGAAGCGGGCATGCGAAAAACATATATCGAATGGCCTGATTATTTGTCCACAAACGTATTTGGCGTCATTTGAAACGCCCAAACAAAAAGGAAAAAACGGGTTATTGTTTTTTTATTTATTTCCCTTTAAGAGAGAAGGGGGCGATGCTTGACCGAACCATATCTATTAATGTACCCAGGTGATCGCCTCTAAATTCTGCACAAAAATATTTTTCATTTAGCAATACTCTAGGCCCCACGAAGGCAGAAGGAAGGTACGCATACATAATGACAGTAAAATATACGTCAAATCATCATCATCATCATCATCATCATTTATTATTCTTTGAAGGCCCAGGGGGCATTATACAAGGGAGTGAACACTTCAAAAACAAACAAATAACACAACTATTTATCAACAAAAACACGCTGCAATCTAGTTATAGGTTAGAAAAAATAAGCTAATGGCTGCAGAAAATTTTTTAGTGTCAGATAAGGAAACAATTACGTCAGGCAGTGAGTTCCAGTCGTCAATGGCCAATGGTAAAGTAGACATTTGGTGAGTAACGGTTGACGATGAAATTGGACGGAGTTTACAAGAATGGTCGAGACGAGGGAAAATGCGGTAAGGAGGCGATAGCAAACTCTGTCTGAGATGACTGTTGTAATAAAAGATCCGATGAAGAAGAGAAAGACGAGACACCCTGCGGCGGTGAGAAAGAGTGTCAAGGTTAGCTGATTGGCGAAATCCTGATATGCTTGCGTAAGGGGAATAGTCGGAATAAATAAAACGGAGGGCTCTGCTTTGAACGGATTCCAGGTTGTTAGTTAGGTATGACTGCCACGGTGACCATATGGAAGAGGCGAATTCTAGTTTAGTTCTGACCAAGGTAGTATAAGCTAGTTGTTTTACTGGGGATGTAGCTTGTCTGAGGTTACGGCGAAGAAATCCGAGAGTGCGGTTAGCATCGGCAACGACAGATGTTATGTGAGTGATCCATGACAGGTCAGATGTCAGATGAATTCCTAGATATTTATAGGATGAACAAGCAGTTACTGGGATGCTAGAAAGGTGGTAAGAGGAGGATAAAACATGCGGACTGCGGGAAAAGGATAGCGATTTACATTATTATAGTTTAAAGCCATTGCCATTTATGACACCTTAATAGATTATTAATCGTTTTTTAATAAAAGTGCATTGACATCAAATTTCAGAGCATCGAGTTTTTACTTTATCTGTCACCTTAGCTTTCTTTGAGCTGTGCACATGCTGGCAAAAAACGCAGTCAGTAGACTCTTACGCATGTCTGTTTTCTAGCGGCCTTTTAGGGTGCTGCGGGTTAGACATATACATTTACTGTGAGGTATCCTTTAGGCAGGACACAGCAGTATAGCCGTGCTTTCGAAATGCACGGCATATGCCGCGAATTTGCGGCGTGCACGTCTGTTTTCAGTTTAAACTCGAACCACGGAAACAGAACGGCTATCCCACTCCGCCTCCTGGCTGTCGTCTCTTCCTTTTTCTTGTTTACGGGAGATTTGGACCTACAACAACAGTGGAGGCCTTGACGACAGCCAGTCAGCAGAGCCTTTGAGCTGAATATCCGGACCGATGTGATGGGCACGCTCTGAAGCTCTGTCCAAGAAAGCATCAAAAACGAACAAAAACTTTCTCCCAATCCCTCCACCCCCCTCCCCCCCCCAAACAAAAATATATATATATATATAATCATTCAAGAGCGGTTTGGGATATGGCATATGCCACGAATTTAGGAAACACGGCTTTTTCTGCATTCTGTTTCGACATCCTTTTATAGACAGACAGCAAAACACACCACTTAATTTAATTTCGGCCTTCTGGTATAAACGTTACAGACATGGAAGCTATGGCGCCATTAAACCGCCATCAACCAACCTGGTATAGACCCTTTAAACACGCGCCAGATTGAGCCGCCATCGGTTCTGGTCATGCTCGGCGATCTGGCGTCACCGCGCGCACTCGTTTCCTCCTCTCCCTCAGTTTCTCTCCCTCAATTTGAGTTTGTTTCAAACTGAGGTAGTTCCGATCTGCCTCAGTTTGAAACAAAACAAAACTATTGACTCGAGGTGTTTACGCTACCCGCCACGCTTCTCTGCAGTTCCGATTGCGGTCACCGCGAGAGCGAGATCTAATTTGCCTCTCGCGGAGCGAGAGAAACTAGCGTTCGTGGACGGTTCGTCTGCTAACGCGAGCGAAGAACGCGGTTCGTTTGCCACGGAGCGCCATGGGCCACCAGCGCTGAAGCTTTAAACATACTGTGGTGCCCTCGTTTTGGATTGTACAAACTCACCTGATTGGGCCTCCTGATTGGGACTTATGGCGCGTTGACTTAGCTTTTTATTTTTTTATTTCTGTGCGGTGAAGAAGAACGAAAAACACCTTTGGACTTTCTAAATCGGCTAGATTCAACGCCCCGAGACAATCGAAAGTGCCAGGTTCATGCAACCACCGCTTGCGTATCCGTCTCGTACCTCTGGGCGGTTTAGACCCGCGGTTCCGACGCTTTCTATTTTACAGCGGAGCTGCTAGGGGCTAGTTTCCCCAGTATCGTGTCCGACAGCAAACAAAGTATGACACAAAACTCTGGACAGCTACCGCCATCGATAAGCGACGGTGGCAACCAGACAACCGGCTTGCCTGTTGTCTGGTTGCCGCCGTCGCTCTTAGATGGCGGCAACCTTTCGAGCCTTTCCACTCTTGCTTGCCGACTTGCGGCCGGCCGTTACTTCATTCCCGGTTCGCTGGTCTTCCCTTCACCAGAGTGAAAGGCTGAAAGTTTCTTTATTTTCACTTTGGAAAGCGTGAAACGGCGTCTCTTGGGTCACGTTCAGCGTCTTAGCTTTGACCTGTGCACCGACGGCGTTCGGAATTTTTGTTGATTCTTTGTACTTTCCTCGTGATCTCGCGTTCCGCACCGCAGCTGGCACGCTTCTACATATGTAACAGTTTGAGACGCTCAAGTTTGAGCTATCCAAAACAAGTCCTTACGAGTCCCTTTTTGCAGCGTCCCCTGGGCAACGCAGGAGGTATATTCGTAAGCGGAAAATTAACAAGAAAACAGCGTACGGCATCTGCCAACAGACCGGTAAAAAAAGTTAGTCATCTGCGGGGAACCAGCGAGGTGAGATCGGTTGCGGGTATTTATTGTGATCGTCTGCTATCGCACGTTGGAAGCCATTGAAAAAACTCGCACTTCGTTTGCGAATCTCGAGTTGTTCTGCTGCCGTATATACAAAGCTGACATCGACCGGTGAATCAAGGAGTGCTAAGGACAAGCACATCAGAGGCCCCGAAGTCAATCTCGCTATTTGTACATTGGCGACACGTTCTCATCAAAATATTGCGCGATTGCGAACACTCGCGAACGGGTCAAGAATGTCTCATTGATTGATTACGCTCAAGCACTGGCGCCACGTCCAATCAGCAGCCAAGAACGCTCTCGCTCTCACCTCGACCAAAATAGGACCACTGGTCAAACTTTGCCGCTGCGAACCTCAAACGGCGTCGCAGATAACGCAGCCTAACCGTGTTCCTGCGTTCCGCACCACCGGAGCCTTCGAAGCATGCTTTTGAGCGCGCGCCCCGCGGTCACGGTATCATCCTGCCGCGCGCTTAAAAGCATGCTTCGAAGGCTCCGGTCGTGCGGTACGCGGAACGCGGTAGCGGTTTTCTAAAAGTTCCCATTTAGAAGATGAGAGTAAATGGGAATCTCTTTGGAATGTCCGGCTTCCAGCGCCCGATCGCTGCTTTCCGTCGTGCTTCGACTTCGTGTCCACGCTCGAGGCTCGCGAAACGACGAAGCACTGACGAAGGTCGCACTGGAGGCGGGACAACTCAAGGTCCTTCTTGCCGTTCTTATCCTGTACGTGACTGCAAATGTCGAAATTACCAACCGATAACGTTCTTGTGTGCGCAGCGTTCCATCCTCGTTTTCCAGCCGCGCCCTTAATCCTTTATATCGCGAGCGCAGACAAAACGATCGAGGCTGCGACTTTCTCCTCACTCGTTTCCGTTTCTCTCCAAATGAATGGCATTCGAAAAGCCACCACCACCACCGCAAACGCTGCTTCCCCGCAGAGAGAAAAGCCAATAACAAGATTCGCGCGGAATCGTCCGCTCTCGGTCGATTTCTTTTCTCGTTCGTGTATCGATACTTCGTGTTCGTTAATTTACGATGGAGCGCGGTGGACTCTGCGATCATTTCCAGCCAATCCAGCGCGGTCACCGTATCGAGTGGCGACGCGTCCCGACGAGCACCTGATACTCACACTGGCATTGGATTGGCTTGGATAGCTCACGTAGCGCTCTCCGCGGTCCATCTTATACGGCGAAACGGAGTTGGGGTATGCACGCGAAAGCAGGGGTGGTCGCGCAATCGGCTGGTTTTCGGTTCAGACCCCCGGTCACGCTGAAATGTACGACGCAGTTTTGAACTTGTACTGGCATACCGGGGACTTGTTGTTTTGCTATGCGCGTTTCCGCTGCCGGTCCGGCCGCCTGTTTTGTCACGCGTGTACACTGCACAGGCTTTCGTTCCGGTCAGGCTGAAGGTATCGCTCTCTATTTGTGTACGGCCCGGGACGCGTCCGTACTTATTGAGGGGGAAAGGAGGGGGTTCGGAAAAGGGGGAGGGGGGCTTGCTGGAGTGCTGTCATTGTGCATTCCTAAGCGTACGCGGATACGCAAAAGAGGAAAAGGGGGGAGGGAGAGAGAGAACTCTCTGGGTGGCATTCAGGAATGTGTTTCAAATAAATCGGACACGAGCTGGCATGTTGGTTCATGACAAGAACAAAACAAAAAAGTGCGAAAAAGCAAAAATCTAATCGCGCGCCGTCTGCTATTTTATCTTTGTCGTTGTTTCTTATTTGTTTTTCTGTCAGAAAAAAGAGTAGAGAACATTCCTTCGTAGATCCGTTGTTTTAGGGCCTTTTGCGAGTACGAGAGAGCCTCGAGTTCGTCTTTATTCGCTGAACAATAGAGTAAAAATAAAAATAAAAATAAATAAAAAATCTCTACGTAATCGAATGTTTTATCGTGTGTTTTGTGGCATCGCAACTTTTGGTTTATACAGCATGGCATGTACGCGTGTTTAAAACAGTTTAGGAATGTTGTCGGACCCTCTCTACTTTTTTTTTTGCGTATGGGAGATGATTTTGCTTTTAACGTAAATTCTGCGTTGGTTCGTGTCGTTTGTGTTTCTGATTCTATGGTATTGTATAAGTAAACTGTATCATAAAGAAGTTTCGGAGAAACCGGGATCCAGGTTTCGTATATATTTGGGAGGGACAACGGTCCGCGCGGAAACAGAAACAAGCCTTGAGAATTTGTTTGGAGATCGCCCTTTCCTTGGTTTGTGGAATGCGGGTTCATGCGCGTACTGAGGGCGTAGACTTGTTATTGTTTCGAAGAGAAGCATACGTAGCCAGAAATGTTTAAACATTTGCAATTCAGATTTGTTTTAAAATAGAAGTCGCTGAGGCTGCTAGCTGGAGAAAACACGCTAAAAATAAAGTTTCTTTTTTGTTAACCTTTTAAATTTAGAATAAAACAGACGCTATTAAAACTGAGCGGTAAAAGATGCAGGCGACCTAAACTATAGGGGAGGCTACGACTGTACTACCTGACAGAATAAGAAATGCCTAGCGGGCATCCTATTATCGCTCTTGAGCCAATCACGTTTTTAGCATTAGTTGATAAGAGCACCGGATACTCAATCATGATGCAGTAGCCTGACCGTATTACTTAAGTCACGCCATGCGTTTCCTAAGCTGTTAATATAAGTACAGAGGTTAGGATTATCGTTCGACAGTATCGAAACATATCGCCGGTACTTTGAAGGAATAGAAATAGTGACAGGGACGCGATAAATGCAGACAGATTTCATGTAGACGCAGCACCAGCTCAATCCTGTGTCAAACAAAACGCCTGTAAACTGCCGCATCTTCGCGACGCCCGCGTGCTTTCAGTTAGGCGTTTCGCGTCAAAATTGACTCGTTCACACCGGTCACATAAACGGAACGCATTTCACTACCACGCCCAGTTTGACTATAGGCCGACAAACCAGCAACACCGATCGCTGACAAGATAGAAACAGCTGTTGGTCGACCCGGCCCAAGTGAACCCAAATATTTTAGCTGCGCGGTCTGTGCGTCGACCCAGCCAGCTTGGCAACCATATAGTGTACATACTAAAATTATACGCTTAGTGTACGGCTAAATTGCTCATCTACAGCGAGTGACTCGTCGCAACTTTAAAATGACTGACCAACGACTTGCTGTATAAATATCCACACAACCCCAATTATAGTAATCTAAAACTATACGGCCAGTGAGTGTGTCAAAATGCGTCTTTGGCGCACGGGAGTGCAGGGAAGGGTACGCCAGTCAAGAGTCAACAGAGCGAACACGTAGGGGATGCGAGCTGACGAGGCAGCCAAGCCCGTGGCGTCATTCGTTGAGGAGAGGGTAAACAAAAGCACGTGGGCGCATTTGGCGGGTAAACAAACAAACGAGGTGCGCAAGGAACAGACGAACTTTAATGCAGTATATTTGAAGGTTACTTTGCCAAGTGTTTTTAAAAGTATTATAAAATTATTTAAGGCGTATTATGTTCTACCAAGGGTACGCCTGAGCCTGGCTAATTATAGCGTCGGAAGAGCATTATTGTGTACAAGCGATGCTAGATACGAGCAGTGTCGTTTGTTAAATGTTCTTTCTCTGATAAAAACAAAGAAGCCAACGAGCGCGTTTCTCACCTCCGGCAGACAAGGTGCGTGATAAAACGTGCGGTGATGATCGTGTTAAAGCGAAGGAGACATTGACAAACGGCGTCCGATATCGCGATCAGCGCGAAATTTGCGGAAAGGCGAGACTCGTCGCCCGCCGGGTTCTGTTCCGCCCCTTCCTGGTAAAATCTAATTGGCGTCGGCAAGAATTTATCGCGTCACCGATCGAACCCGCTGACCCGAAGGTTAATAAATCGCTGGTTAAAGTAAAAGAAGAAGAAGAAAAAAGGAAGAAAAGGTCAGATTCCCGCTCATATTGATCGCGCGCTCTTTCTCGTCCCGGAGAGCGACCCTCGTGTTGAAATTGTCCAAGGCCTTCTTCATCTCATCTTCGCCGGAAATTGTAACTGCTAAGCAACCGATGCATAGACCCTTCACGAGAAAGCGGCAGTTCAACGGACAGTTGAAACAGTTTTGCGATACGAGCTTTCCACTTCTAAAAGCGAGGAATGCACAGCCAAGCACAGCCACGTCCAACTATACTCGTTGACACATAAAAAAAAAAGACGAAGTTTTGCTCATTACTCATGTGTTCCGAGAAGTAGTTCTAACAAAATTTGGTTGACAAGAGAAAAAAAAATACAATGCTTTTGGCGTTTCGAATGTGTCCGTATTGACAAAATAAGAAAGCTAATTTAAGGTGTACCTACATATATCTTAATTCAACAGATGAAGAAATTAGTCATGTTCCGAGTGGAGCCGCACTTTTGTTTTTACTATGTTTCTTGAGTTGAACACGAGTTTAGAAGCTTTTCGCGCGTGTTGCCGATCGCTCCCCAAAGTTACTACTGCGCGTTTGTGAGCTATGGAATTATCTTTGTGGCTCAGTTTACAAGGATGCGACCCAAGCTCATCGAATCAAGAGGGGACCAATCAGGCACACTAAATCCGAACTTTCCCTTCCTCTTCACCCTAACCATTGTCGTCAAATCTCAATTTGATGCGCTAGTTCACGCCCAGGAATCCTGGGTTCAATCTCCACCACTGCCCGTTTTGATCTGGATTCGCATTGTACCGGCATGCGGTCGTATATAGATTCACTATACTGCGTGTTGCACGTTAAAGGCCGACGAGCAGCCAGAAACGGGAAACTCTCCCTGCATTCCTCTTTTCCATTCGAAAAAAGGGGAGACCCTCCCCCTTTCTGTGGGGAGTGGCTTAGAGAGCCGCTGACGGGGGGAGAGTAGAAGAGGAGAGTGCGAAAGGAACTGGAAAGAAGGAAACTGGGAACCGGACTGCAGACCAACCTGCAGAAGACGATTCTGCAGGTCGGTCTTTAAACACTCTGGACTAAGAGTACCACCGCACTAACAAAATTCCTCATCCACAGCATGTAACAATGTCACCAATAACTCTGGCAGTCTTACATCATGATGTCTACAAAACATCTACCGAAAATTTGACTTTGACTTTGGCACTACGATAGCTTTCGTGCAAAAGCAGACATATATAGTTTGACTGTTTGATGCAGCATAACATCTGCAGAAGCAGCTCCATTTCTAGCATGCGCCCGTCGCCTTCCGCTGTCCTTTGACTTCGCGTGCTTACGATACCCCGAAATGTTATAAAGTGGAAAGCTCGCCCCGCAGGGAGAACTTCTACCGCAGATATGATATGCTTAGGAATCTCGAATATATGGTTCGTTGGTTTTACCTCCGCTCGAAACATCCTTTGATCCCTTCCCAAAGACGGGAGGACGATAGATTCATCCATTCGGGCTTCTCAAGACGATCTTAGTTTCGTCTATTTTACATCAGACGTAGTAAGAAGCACTCAAAAAGTTGAGAGCATTTTCCTATGAATTTTCGGACGGCTATAAAACCCCGAATGAATGTTGTTGTCGCTGTTGGAGAGAACTTCAACATCGGATGTCACAGTCACCTCGGAGATTTCTACCACCTGAATAAATGCAAATTTTCTTAACTGTTCTGGAAACAAAATTATCATAAAATTTTGTACTATTATCGCGCTATTATCGATCATCGGTGGGTTTTGCAATAGGTGGTACTCCACGAGCTGGGCAGGGAAGCATTCTTGTGTTCATGTGGATATATATATATATATATATATATATATATATATATATATATATATATATATATATATATATATATATATGAGAGAGAGAGAGAGAGAGAGAGAGAGAAATACTGTTGCGTAGGTATATATGAGTATAAAAAGTAACGACTGATATATAGAACAACGAAAATGGTTCGCAAAGATTTTTTTTGTAACATAGAACGAGCAAAACACATTATGACTATAAAATTAAAAAAAAATATGCCATGCGCGTTGTGACGTCGCAGATGAATACGACTCAGATATCGCATTCTTCAAACTCCAACTCCAACTTCAGATGCTCCACCAACACGATCGGTACCTTCCGTCAACGAGTGCTTCTTGGCAAGAATCTTCATCTCTAAGACGGCCCTGTCTACCGGATGATTCGAATTACCCCAAGGCCCGCGAATAAAAACTCATGCGCCTCTCTGAACTTTCGCGACTTCGTTGCTTCTCTTAGGCACGCGCAGCACGGGTGACCCGGGGCGTGCACGCAAGTCATGAAAGTATACACTCTGCCCGCAGAAAAGAAGCTCTGATGCGAAAAGGAGTCTGACCCTGGCCGTGTCAACAGCAGTCCCTCAGAATTTCGTCGTCAGGGCCGCCGCCGCCGCCGCCATCGCTATACTCTATTCGCCCCTGAGCTGACAGTGTGGCGGGAACTACGCACTCGCCGGACCAACCAACCGCCTCCTTTTGATCACCTCACCCCGCTCTCCACGCTTAGGCATGGTAGGGAGGGTGGTCACGTGGTGAAAGGTAGGCGTATGACTGGTCCAACGAGCACGTAGCCCCCATGCACCGCACTGTCAGCGTAAGGGTGGCAGGGAGTTTAGTGCAGACGCAGGCAGGACGAGTCCCGACGCTGGTACACACTCTCACACGCACACACATAGGGGAACACACACGCGTGCGCGCACGCCTGGGTGAATAGGCAGTGAGATCCGGGCGGGAAGACTCGCCAGGCAAATATTGGCTCTTCGCGCGCATGTCCTTTATTTCGGGGCCGACTACGGCGACGTCTTTGCAGCTGTAGCGAACGAGCCATAGGAAGGGCACACTTCCTCCCTTTTTTTTATTAGTCTTGTTGGAAATCCAGTTATTGCGGAATACGGAATCTCCGCTTTTCGTGCAAGCTTCTCCTGTCGTTCTATTATGCTTTATTGTTTAATAGTTTGTTCTTTAAAAAAAAAGCGAAAATGGATACAGTGAAAGAAAGTAGCCAAAGACGGCCGGCATAAGGGGACGAGGCTTTCTGAGCGGAATATAATATATACGTGCTCTATCGAGAGAGGATGAATGAAGAAGGGGGAGATCGATTTTCCGCTCGAAGTCTCGAAACAATCGAAACATGGGATGGATGAAGGAGCGAGCGCGGAGAGGTTAGCTTCGGAGACGTTCGTGTCCGGACCCCTCTTTCCTCGTTCAGGGAGCCTTCCTCTCGAGTTTTCTGACCTTCCATCGTTCTGTCCTACACCAGCCGTTTCCTCCTTTCCTCATATCAGGCTACATCGTGTTTCCGAAAAAGCTGAACGGAGAAATGAGAATAAAAATTTAAAAAATAACGGACGCAAAGGTTATAAAACTTTGGGTGCTTCCCGGATATATTGTGCTCTTATGAAACTTCTGCGTTGCCGGGGTATTCACGTTTACAACACGATTAAATATGTGCGCCTAACCGTCGTGGATGCTTCAAGTCAACCCCGCAACAATGACGTACAATCTACATCGTTGTTGCGCGGGCCAAATGGAGGTGTCCCAGCCGGCACGCGGATGGCTGCGGTCCTTCCAGTGACGACCGGCCCGCGGCCCGCTGTTACAAAATGCAAATAAATAAACCAGCGTAAAAAAACGCAAAAAAACACCATTACGACGCACATCAAAAGCGCAAAGATATTAGAAAGCACGATAGAAAACTCCATTATAAGGCAAGTTCTCTCACCATAATATTTATTGTACATCTTTATCCCCAGCACTACTATTCATACTTCCCTGCTTTATGTCTATGTAAAAATAATAAAACCCCTTTGTGCTCGCATGTACATCGTGCTTAGTGTCCTGTGTCATAAGTCTTGCATAGTGTCATCATCAGATTTGCCATTCTCATTAGTATTCTCTGTGAATATGTCCAAGTTTTCATGCACTTTGATTTATGGCTGGTGAGTTCTCTGGTTTACAATTATTTTCTAATGTCATAATTGGCGGCATTAAGAAGAGAAACTTACATTTATTTTCTTCATTTGCGCCCTAGTTTAAAAGTTTGCAATTAAATACTTATTTAGGCTTATTTAAACGTGTACTATTTGACCGTGTTGGTGGCTTTTAAACAATTAGAAAGAGGAGACACATAGAGGACGACACAGACGGGACAATCTTTCATTATTAATGCGAAAGTATTAACTGTCCCGTGGAGCGAACCGGCGTTATCAGCTTTTGAAGCCGCGTCAAACGGCACCTAAATTCCTCTGTCCCATGGAGCGAAGCCTGTAGTCTGTAGCAGCGGATTGATGGATAAACTCCCATTGGCTGGCGCGCGGCATAGTTCCATGGAACGCCACCCCACAGAGGAGCACTCTCCACGGCGCAGCGACCCGGCCGCCGGAAAGAGGGAGAGGGTGGCCGGGCTCTGCAGAGCGGCTGGTCGCGGCAGAGCCCGCCCGGGCAGCCTCCGCAGAGGTCGCCCGGCCAGGCTCAGCGCGGCGCGCAGCTTGTAGGAATACGCTACGTATACGAATGCTTTCGCATTCCTACAGCGTTAGCAGTCTGTAGTGTCCTCCTGTATTTTTATTTTGTATTTCCTCATTTATATTGTCTTAACTATATTCCGGCCCACGAGACTGCGACAGGTACCAAATCCGGCCGCATAGCCCAAACATCTGGAGACTCCTGTTTTAGAGGAAGGACGCAATATAGTCTCTGACCACGAACGACAGAGCTTGTCAAACGACTATTTTATGGCCACAAAGCGGGCCATGGGATTGCAGAATCACCCAATAAGTAAACCAGTAATCAATGCGCGAAGCGACGACTGCCATTAGAATTAGTCACGCTGTTTCTCTTTTAACTTGCTGACTATAGCATATTTTGTACGTGTGTTCATGCAACTAGGACATATTTGTTGATACCCTGTCCAACGCCAGAAAGCAGGAACAAACGCTTAACTTTCTATGTAACAAAATCACTGGAATTCTGTAAAATTATTATGTGCGCTCATGGACTTTACTGTAAAGTGTAATGTGTGTATACGTGCGTGCTACAGTCTGAACACGTTGAATGAGGGTGTGGTCAGAGAATTCGCCACTGAACAGATTTCATACCACACCTGACATGTGTGTATGTTACAACCTCTTTTGTGTACCTTACTTTGTACGCATTACTTTCGTCTATTTTTTTCTATTTCGTTATTTTCTTTTTTGTTGTGAAGCAGCGTGTAATATTTTAAGGTCTCCAATTTTTCCTAGTACTACATAACATGTTTAATGTACCCCCTCCCACTTTTTTTTTCTCGAATGCTATGCATTTGAACGCATTTTTTCTACTTTACAGACAAACGATATTTCATTGCCAGAAGAAACCCGATCCAAGCCTGCGTAAGGCAGGCGAGGTAGGGATATTTTATGCGCCATATTATTTTTAGGTGGCGGAATTAATGAATATAGATTGTGCTTAAACGTAAAACACGCTTAACTTTTTTTTTATTTAAGCGGAGTATGGTGGTCGGTTATCCCTTAGGAATCTCATTGCGCCACATTGTCTATACAATAAAGATTAGAGTATGCTCCGACTGCCGTTAAACAGAGATAGAGGTTTTCAATTTCAAAAGCCTCCCTGCGGGAAAAATTCCTTTCGCTCGCAAGATTCGCCGATAGGTTTTATTACTTGGCCCCATGCTGATAAAAAAATGTTAGCGACACCACCAATGAATCTGACGGCGCGAAACTCCCAATCCTGCTTTCCATGCCACTTCCTACAAAGCAATGGCCGCATTGCGCTGAAACGGTCGCATATGGGTTTCAAAAATAAAAATAAGATAGCATTGTTAAGAGACTAAAACTTCCGCTAATATCCTAATACATGCTTTGTCAGTTTGGAAGCTTTTAATTGTGCGCCCACCAGGGGAAGCAATTTATTTAAAAAAAATTACTGACACTGCATATTGTTCTAACCTCTGATCAATGTTAAAGAGATTTAGGAGATCGTTTTAGCCTCTACGGGGTCCGCATCAGATTGCAGGCTAGAGCGTTTCGACTTCGCGATTACTCGATCATCAAATGATGCGCCCGCCACCTTCCGAATTCTACTTATCAACGTAAACAGGCAAGGACGTGCTCCGATCGACGTAAGACGCCGTCAAATCGCCGAACTCGGGCATCTGTCACTTTTCCTTTTCGTGTCTGTTATCCGTACGGTTTCTCCTCCCGTGACCGGACTGAAGTCCAACTCGAATCAGCTCTCTATGGACTCCGTGGCACCTTACGATGAACCGCAGGGGAGGCGCCGAGCCATCACGACCAAATCCAGCGCTGCGAACCTTTCAAGTGACTCCACGCGCTGCACGTCGCTGCGTACCACTAGAAAGGTCACGTGACATGGCATTGAATTGGCTTTGATGGCTCGTAGTATCGTCAGCGGTCCATCGCGAGGTGGACGTCGCGACGGCGAGAGGCGCCTCCGGTGACGTGCACATTCTTCGCCGCGCGGCCGTACACACAACCGGTATAATCGACGGAGACAATCTCGGCATACAAACGAGGAGCCTGGAGCGCTGCGGCGAGGCGACATAAACCGGAACAGTGCTTTTGTGGCGTCGGGAGGTCCGCTCTCGAAAACGAAAACGAAAAAGAGAGAGAAAGAAAAAAAAAGGATATGGCCTCGGGTTTTGGCAAACAGGACCTTCCTTTCTCGAGCCAGAGTGCAATGACTCGACGACGGACCTCCAAGATCAGTGTCTCGATGGTTTTCCTTCACGTCCTGCCGGAGGGTCGGTGCGTGTTTGTATTCCGTGCGTAGGAGTGTCGTGCTGGGCGAACCGTTACGTCGCTTTAGGGGATAAGAGGGGGACTCGGGGAGGGAGGTCGAGGAGGGCCGGCGATAAAATTAGCGAACGGCCGTTTGGCGATTTACGTTCGGAACCAGCGAAGGGCATCGGACCACCTGGGGATCTCTAACGGGACAAACCGAAGTCGCGATTTACATGGCTGCCAGATCTTTTTTCAGGCTGAGAGCACCTCGGAAGGGGTGGAGGTGTGCGGACGCAAAGCACCGGCAAAAATAGTACTGGGCGTGGTAGTTGCTACACTTCGACCTTAAAGGTGCCCTGATGAGGTTTCTGAGATCACCTAAATATGGCGATAACTCACTCTGGTGAGCTCTAAGCATCCTAGAAATCCATAAATCATAAAGTTGCGCGGCCGATTTTTCTATTAAAAATGCAATCAAAGATCGCACCACACCGAGGTCATCTCCGGCGATGGGAGGAGCATTGTTCCGCAGCCATCGACGACATGTGACCAATGAAAGCAGCGACATGTCGTTGATGATTGCAAACGCTGTTATTACAAAATGTGTAGGCTTTTGTAGATGATAAAAGCAAATAAGAGTAGTCGAAAAACTGTTGATTTTTTCACGGAGAGAGAACATAATACTGCAATAATCGTCTCAAAAACAGCTGACTATGATTTTTTTCTCCTTTTTTTTTCGCGGGAGTGATGTGTCCGGTCGTCAGCTCTTGAGCGCGCGCTCGCTGAGTTGAATCGTAGTCCGGGATGTATTATGGGCAACGAGCCGCGCGCAGTTCCAGGTATCACTCTGCGGTTCCACCGGTCGAGGCGCGAGGATCCTTCGCTTGCTATTGGCTGACAGTGGTCCTGGTTTCGGAACATGCTCCTCCCATCGCCGAAAAGGACCTCGGTGTGTTGCGATCTTTGATTGCTTTTTTAATAGGGAAATCGGCCGCGTATCGTCATGATTTTAGGGATTTCTAGGATGCTTAGAGCCAGCAGAGTGAGTATATCGCCTATTTAGGCAATCTCAGAAACCTCCTCCGAGCACATTTAAGAGTTCTGTGTAGCGTTGTAAGAGACGTGAATGTGAACGCGGACTTTAGGAAGTGCACTTTTCTATGTCGTAAATTAAAGCATTCTGCATGGGTTGCGCTCATGCGCATGCGTCTTTGGTAATGTAGTATACAACTTTTGAGGTCGACTATAGACGTCAACAAAAGTACGGTCTTGTACCACAAGCAATGTGTGTAATATGTCCAACAAGCTAATGGCTTGAAATTTACGTGATTCTGTTTTTGCGCACTGAGACTACTGGTGATCTCCAATGTTTTATATTTTCCTGGTTTCTGATATACTAACAACTCATATTTCTGGTAACAGACGCAAACAGTGGAGTCCCACCGTTTTCGATGATAAAGTTGGGACGCGCCCCCTTCCGAACCCTGGCTTTATCGACTTTCCAGACTGTTTTTCTCCTATGTTATGAATATCCTCGTACTCAGGATTTTTGAGAAAAAAAAAAACAATTCATGAAGTAGGATATTGCACTTAAAAATAAGTAACATCAATAATTCATCTGTTGTTCTATCGAAGGTTTCCTCTGCAACTTTGCACGCTAAAAATAAGCTCTAGGCATTCGAGCCGGTTCTACGCCACGTTTAAGGATTCGCGTTCTTCTGCTCGACTGTCAAGTAAGTCAGCAATTAAACGTCACGTCGCACCGTCAACCTATTGGCCCCTTCGCCCACGCCGGTAAGAAGTCCAAACGACGCACGCACTGGACATAAACACATTTCATAAAGCTCCACAATAAGTTTTGAAAACAAAGTGATAAACGAAGAAGCAGGCACGAAAACGCACCTTCCACCTTTTGCGCTCGCCACTTTCATTCCAAAATGGGTAAAAAAAAAAAAAATCAAGAACAAGTTTTACGAAAAAACACCGACAACCAAATATTCGTAGAAGTCGCACCTTCTTCCCTTGACCTTCAACCTCGATGCCGGCAGTGAAAGACGAAAGCGTGGGAACAAAGAAAACACCTAAACAAGACACACCACGCACTCTGCGGGGAGGTCAAGACCTCAACGATGCTCCCTCCTCCCTCGCCCGT
Source organism: Ixodes ricinus (assembly GCA_037355805.1). NCBI lineage: Eukaryota > Metazoa > Arthropoda > Arachnida > Ixodida > Ixodidae > Ixodes > Ixodes ricinus. The sequence continues at coordinate 79,495 of JAZHYW010014667.1, forward strand.
CTCTAAGCACGAGCCAAAAGAGAAACACGAACCGACAAGACTAGGATACATACAAAACAAGGAAAGAAATTAAAGAAGAATGCAACGAATACATTACCACTCAAACTGGCAAAGTCTGTATACCCTCTATTGGAGCGGAAGGCGGACTTGGGAGCGGCCGCACGTTCTCCGACTGCTTGCTCTAAGCCGACAGTGTGGTGGGAGCTACGCGCTTGACCGGACCAATGAACCACTTCCTCTTTTATCACCAGACACCGCTCTCTGCGCGTGGGAATAGACGGGAGCGTGATCACGTGGCAAAAAAGATAGGCGTATGACTAGCCAAACGAGCGTGTAACTGTCTGCTGTGAACGGAGTCTACGGCTGGGGAGGCCAAAGGGTCGGAATAACAGGCTGGCGCAGTCCGTAATCGACGGCAAAAAAGGGCGCGACTGGCTGTCTGCCTGTCGACTCGGCCGACCGTTTAGAAGGGCGCTTGGCCCGCCGACCAAGAGCGAAAGCCACTCTCTCGATCGGAAAGTTTTCCTGCTGCTTTGTCCCAAGCGGATGCTTGGCTGGCGCGCTCCTGGATTGCGAACAATTATCTCCACTCGCTCCGTGTGCCCGTGTATCGCGACAACGTAATCTGGCATGAAAGTCGGAGTCAGATGCATCCTTTGGTTGCTTTCGGTACTGAGCGGTGTCTTAAAAGGCGGCACTGACCAGGATCCTCCGCTGTTGATATGGGCTTGACTGGAAGGCCGCTGAAAGCCACGACAAATTGGATCTAATTTGTTCCGATTGAAAGGGTCTTTTAGCTGGTCCCAGATAAATATCGAAACGCTGCTAGTTTGTCTTCTGTGGCGTATCGTAAGAGTAATTACCTACAAAGAAAGAGGGCTATCAGCATTGCACCGTTATTATGCAGTCAGCTAAAATGCCACTTATTGCTAGGCCATTGAATCCAATTTGTTCTGGGTGACCCTTTAGGTCTTCCTAGAATAAAGAGTTGAAAGCTTGCTATTTTTATGATTCGGAGACGTAAAATAGAACATGTCACACGCTTTATTTGACAGACGCTTGAGGAAGAGATCCTCCTCTCTCGAGTAGGTATTTGTTGAACTGAATTAGGCATACTTGCGGTAAAGATAGTTTAAGCTGGCTTTACTATTAGGGCTGGTCACTTGATCGATTAACCTACCGATTAATTCATTAACGCTTTTATCACGATTAATTTTTTAACCGGTTAATTGGTTACATTTTGACCAAGAAAAAGTTAAAATTGAACGCTTTCATTACGCAGACGTGGACGAATACACCTGTGTGAAGGTAATATTTAGGTGAAATTTTGACCTAAAGTAAACTGTAGGAGTGAGATCTGTAACTCCAAACAAGGTGGAGGAAGTTTACACCTGCTCCAGCAACTTCAACGCCATGCGAGTGTCTGTTTAGCGCAGCAAAGGCCATTGTAAAGCAATATCAGGAGTTTCCTATTGCCGAAAAATATCAACAAACCTCTTTGCTTCTGCGGTTGAGGTAATAATTCGTAGTTGGACGTCATTTGACTTTATCGCGACTACACACCAAAGTTTGTTTAAAAACTAAAATTGTACATTTTGCCGTTTATCAGATGTTCATAGGAAAGACAAAAATACAACCTTGACTTTTTAAAACCTGTTATGAATGGGAATGAACGTAACTCGATTAATCGGTTAATTAATCGATCAAGGGTGGCGATTAATCAGGTTAAAATTTGTAATCGAAGCCCAGCCCTATTTACTATATTATAGCAAATTAATTTTAGCTGCTCAAATAGTTTTGTGAAGCGAATTGATGCGATGGCGAGGCGGTCATACTGAAGATTATACTGATAATCCGGGATGCAATGGAACAAGAACGGCAGACATACCGTGCTAGGTGTGTCTCCTTGTTCCTTTCAATCGGGGATTTTTTAGTAATATAACTTCTAAGAGTTTGCATGGTTCCTACAACATTTTAAAAGTAATTTTCCTCGGGTTAGTTGCAGTCAAACTTTAAAATAGTGCTGTCACTTTAGTACGTTTCACCATCACCGTTCTTCCTTAACCTCGTGCAGAGTAGTCAGCTAGGCAGGTCAAACGTCCAGGCTAACCTTTCTGTCTTCCTGTCATTAAGATCAATCGATCAATAGCAGATTAGCAGACCTTACCTTGACTTATTTAAAAAAATATTCAACCTCTACAAAAAGAAAAAATTCCTTGCGTTCATATTAGCCACACCTCGGTTGTATATCGATGGGATTGTCAGCTTCAAATTTGCAGACGCCGGTGGTTTTGTGCGAAAATTATTGTTTTTGTTCAAGCTTTTCTTCTGCGCTTGTGGCCTGACTTCCCGTCAAATGTAAACAGTGCATAGTTTCTGGAAAGAGTAACCACACTGCAAGCCGCTTTTCTGCCTCTGACAGCCAGATTTAGAAAACTAAGCTCCGAAGTATTTTAGGGAGCGTCGTCCAGGTTGTCACTTGTCGTACGCAACTTCTTATTTTTTATATCGTTTCAGACGTACTTGTCTCGACTGTCCTACAGACTTCTCCAACCCTCCTAAAATTTGTTGAAGTTCCGTCACTGTACCTTTAAGTCGGATTACTGCAGAAAATAAATAATACAAGTTGTTCGAACCCATCTGTCGCGAAAGGAACTGTACTTTCTTTCTAATTTGCTCAAAGTCTCTTCCTTTTTTTTCTTTCTTTTCCGTGTTTGTCAAAGCTGTTTTAAATCACCTTAAAAGAGAGCCTTACACGTCTCTTACATACGACAACGAATTGACGATTTGCGAGCTACAACGCGCCTTCTATTGTACAGTCCCAAACACTTCGGAATCTTGGGATTGGGGCTGGAAGAGGATTTTGAAGACGCGAGGCTTAGCGAAGCATGGAAGACTCGAGAGTAGCTTTTAAAAATCGACTCACCCATGACAAAGTGCACGCTGCGTGTCCGGCATTGCTCATTCGCGCGAGATCACTGATATCTACGACAATCTACTGGGTCGCGCTTCCCGCTCCGCGAATGCGGCCACCGGAAGTTCCGAATCGGCCATCTTGGACATGTGTAAATCTGCCGGGTGAAGCGTTGCAGAGGCTGGACGGCTGCGTGCTGAAAGGCGCATTTTCTGCTCGTTCGCCGTCATTCGCGGAAGAAGTCTTTGAAAACCTTGTGTAAACGACTCGTAGCTGCCTTTGAGAACCCGTGAAATTTTTACGAAAGCGCAGCACCGCAGCAAAAGGTACAGCTCGTCGAATGCGTCTCGCAGTCAGGCGGCGTGATCAAAGGACATGCCTTGGCAGGCCAAAGTGCTGCGTCAATGCGCCTTCGCACGCTTGGATACCGATCAAGAATCGACGCCGTGCGGATGTGTTAACCCTTCAGGAAAGTTTTGAAGCTGTGTCGCGCGTACATGTCTTTGCTGCATACATATCGGTCGCGGAGCTCTGGATCGTCCATCGGTTCTGGCGAGTTACTATCACTGATCAGTAATTGCTATCAGTAAATAAAAACAATAATATAGTGAGTTGCCTATCATGCACTATCAACCATGACTGTGTTCGAAGTCTCTACTCGAATGGATCCAAATTATACTCACGTCACATGGCAACACAGATAGAGCAACGCAGTGGAGCAACGCTGGACGGGAGTAGGCTTTCGAACGCCACTTAAGCAAACTCGTTTCTGGCCCGCGATCTGCCGCAAGTTACAAATACAGTCGTCGACGTATAAGTAAAACGCTGCTCCAGAGGCACATACACCTTTACACATGTTGCACTCGCGAATTTTTCCACGAAGGGTTAACACGGCGTCTGATTCTTGATCGGTATCCAAGCGTGCGAAGGCACAAAGACGCAGCACTTCGTCGTGCGATAGCATGTCATTTGATCACGCCGCCTGACAGCGAGACTTGCGTTCGACGAGTTCTGCCTTTTTCCTGCGGTACTGCGCTTTCGTAAAAATTTCCACGGGTTCTCAAAGGCAGCTACGACCGTTTACACAGGGTTTTCGAAAACTTCTTCGGCGAATGACGGCGAACGAGCAGAAAACATGTCTTTCAGCACGTCAGCCGCCCAGCCTCTGCAACGCTCCACTCGGCAGATTCACGCAGGCCCAAGATGAACGATTTGGGACTTCCGGTGGTCGCACTTGCGCTGCCGTGACCAAGCGGGGATGCGCAATCCAGCAAGTTGTCATGGAGTTCAGTGGGCACGATGGTGAGCCATCTGACTGCCTTCTCCCCACGGCGATTATCCAAACCTTCACTATATTACCGGGACACAGCTTGGTCGGCCGAAATCTAAAACACTAGGTGCTCTCTTTCCCGTAAAATTAATTTTTATAGCCTTTGGCGACACAGTTGGCTGGCATTTTTAACCACAAAAATAAACTATGCATCGCAGAACGCTCATTGTTCGCCCAAAGCGCTAGAGGTCCGAATTCCAGACGGCCAGAGTTTCAGCTCTAACCGTTATATTATTAAAAAGTTTAGGTGATTTTGTGAAATTTTCAATGGGAAAATAGGGTCCATTTTGCCCGTTTTCGCTAACTGGCGCCATAGAGCGTCAGGTATTCGCGCACTTGGCCGGCCGCCATTTTCCCATTGAAACTTTCACAAAACCATTTATAACTTATGAATAAATGAACGGTTAGTGCTGAAACTTTGGCGTCTAGTTCGGACCTCTAGCGCTACATTTGGGGGCAAAATAGGCATGCGGTGATGCATAGTTTATTTTTGCGGTGAAAAAAACCTTGTAAATGTTTATTGGTGGGACACCCTGTACAATGTACACCTAAGAACGGCCACACGTCTAGTTGCTTTCAGCCTGGATGGGGGCGCAAGTATTATTTTGCTGCTGCGGGGCAGCGTATTTGGAAAAGGCCAATCGTGAAAACAATTTAACTAAGAACGACATTTTCCGCAAGAACGAAACACTTTGCCCAACACCTTTTTCTGCAAATCCCATCTTGACGGGAAGACAAAATGAAGTGTCTAGCCCAGCCAGGTTTTTACCGATTTTGATGCTCTTCTCCTTTCATGAATTTGCTTTACCTTGTCTCGCTTACACCAGGTAGAATAGGCGGCGGCTGTCGTAAGGCGCATTCCTGTATGTCCAATTGCGCGCACCAACATGCAGTCTTCGGGATTGATTTTTTTTTTACACAGTCCCACGTTAGTAGTAATGCTCATTAACACTGGAGTGTTCCTCAGGGTCACGAACAGAGTATGTCAACTGTTGCCAGAATTCTGCTTTGTTGATGTAGCTTGTGATTAAAGACCGGAACACGGAACTTTTTCCTGCCCTTTTCAGTCAAAGTGTTTAGTAGGAAAATAAGTCGCACATTATCATAATTTTGAGCTTTTCAGGATGCTTAGAGCGCTTGAATTGAACTCGGAAAGCAGAAAACAACGCAGAATCGATAGGCGGGACGCTACAAATCCCAAAACGTCACTCATAAAGCGGTATCTCCAACGGATCGTCGTATTTTTGTAAAAGAAGAGCGCGCTCGCACAAGGCCGAAAAGACGCGTGACCTCGCGATTCTCATTTCCTCCTCTTTTCGCTTTGACTCCGCGAGGGCGCGGAGAGGAAAGGGAGCGAGGCCATTTCTCCTCCTTCTCAACTCTTCTGCGATAAGATGACGTCAACATTCTCCCTCATTCGCTCCTTTATTTTCCAGAAATACGGCCATCCGCTCGAGATATGGCTATATGAGTGATGTTTCGTGGTTTATGGCGCCCTGTTGAACACTTCTGCAAGCTTATTTTGTGAAATCCGAATTTCGGTTCAGCATCCCTTTAAAGATAACTGTAAAAGGCACTCTTTCTTGACTCTTGCAAACTTTTGCAAAAGTCTCCTTTTTGTTTGTATGTTTTTTCACTCGGAAGGCCAAAGGTAGAGAGAGTATTTTTTGTCTAATTTTGTAACATCAAGCGCAAGGCGAATGTGAGGCTGGGTTTTATCGGTAGTGATAAGCATGTGTGAATATTGCGCGCGTGAGTTGCCAAAGTGAGGACTACTGGAGATAGCGAATATTCGTCCAAAACGTGGGGGGGGGGGGGGGGTCAGTCAAATGTGCCGTTGTGCTGGTTGACCTTCGTATGGGAGTAACGATGTTGCGCAACTATGACCCTCTCAGGAGTCAATATTGATGGCCGGCGACCAATCCTCACGATCACGTATTGTGCTCTGCATGCACGCTTTTCTCAAAGAGTTTCTGCGATACATTTCCCCAGAGCGGTGAAAGAAGAATCCGGCCCGTCAAATCATAAAAAGAAAAGAAGAAGAAGCTTGTTGAGCCGCACGACACAAACGAAGCTTCGAAGCCGCGGAAGAAGACTTTACGAATCCACTTCGTCGTTTCGTGTCGATATACTATAATAAAGCCCCCTCCCCCCCCCTTTTTCTTTCCTAAAAAAATAAAATAAAATGGTTAAAGAAGCGGGCATCAAAATTACCAGGGATTTCTCTTTTCTCCTCAGATTTCGCGCTCCAGAATTTCCCAGAGGAGACGAACAAGAGCGAGTCGATATACTGTCTCTCACATTTTTTTCTTCTGTTTTTTGCCTTCTTCTGCGGCGGAAGAGAGTATCAAGCACGTTCTAGGCACGCCTGGATTCACTTGGTGGTACTCCGCGATCCCTCTCATGGCCTGCTCTATACTCTGTTTCATCTTACGTTGAACTGCCGCAGACGTTACGGGCCATCGCAGCCAATCAACTGCCGCGTAGAGCGTCACGTGACCGGCAGAACGGGCGCAGGCGACGTGCGTATATCGCGTGTCGCGTTCGAAGTTCTAGGATTGGTTGGAATGCCTCGTAATTTCCGCCGGGCTCCAGCGTAAGATGGAGCGGGATATGGGCTCAGGGGCCCGAACAAAAGGGCGGGGGAGGAGATTGAAGCGGCCCGATTCGTCACGCCGCAATCTGGCAGACTACAATGCCATCGGCGGAAAAGGCGGCGGCGGGGTACCGACACGCTCGTTGCTGATGCGACGGATTGAGAGAGCCGGACTGCAAAACAGATACCGAGACAAAAGATACAGACAGACAGACGCGCAGGGAAAGGTAAAACGGCGCCGTCGCTACTGCACGCGTGGCGGAAGGGCGCTTTCCCACGAAGGAGAAGAGACGACTCTGTTGTTCTCCTCGCTGCTGCTGCTGCTGGTTGATTCCTCCTGGCCAGACAAACTCGTCAGCCACACGTCGCGTAGATGACCCGCGACGGTGCGCTACCTTGAACTTTCTCACATCCCTGTGGCGTACGTGCGTTGCTGCCAATCGTTTTGTGTTGCGCGCGACCTATCGTTCGTTGTTGTTGTTGTTGTTGTCAGCTTTTCGCTCTTTTCTTTTGTTCTTTCGTTTCATTTTTAAGTTATTTGTCTTCCCTTTCGGGATTGTCGACGCTTGCGGCGTCTGTGACCCAAACCTTTCGAGGAATTTGGAAAGGTATGCGTTTCTGTATTGGGAGAAGTTTCGCACTTCCCTTCGCGCGAGCGTCTTGACGTGTACTTATACTCTGGAGGATATTGACACAAAGTTTTACGTAATATAAATAAACGAAGCATTAAAATAAAACAAAAATAAAATTGTGTAGCAAACTGCTGGACAATTGTGTTCCACTGTGAAACGTCCCGGTATTACTCCGGAACGTTACAGAGCCCGGCGCCTACAGTCTCACGGTGCCCTTCATCAGATAACTTCAAAGCGCTGGATTGCCAATTTTATACATGCAAGTACCGCATCTAGCTTATCGCATGCTCGGCACCGCATTGGTAGCCCAACAGGAGCGTCGCCGCAGCGAGCGTCGCCGGCGAGCCCAGTAGACCAGTACGTGCGCGTCTGGACGCGGGACGCTGGCCACGAGTCAAAGATGGCGGCGCGTCGCGCCATCAATAGACGCGCGGACGATAGAACGATGGTGGCACTTGGATAAGCCTGGATGTAGCAGCGCTTTGTATTTCCCACGTGCCATGTAAACTTGATAGCAGTTCCTGGAAGGAAGATACTGGTGCTGTTCGGGTTTTAAAGCCTGCCGGTGTTCCAGAATCTCTCACACTCACCGGAATCAGCCAATCAGCGTTGATCACGTGACCTTTCAATCAGACAATCAGCGTCGGGTTTCGAGGTACGATTTCTTGGGCTGCACTAAACCACCCCTCTGACGAAACATTAAACGTTTCACGTTAGAATGGTATCTGACACCACCATTACGTCACGCCGATTTCTTGCTCTTCATTTTCCGACAGACAAGTACCTAACTCGGGAGCCTAACATTAGTAAGAGTAGCAACAAACGTTTCCTTTCACTGAAGTTTGCTGCGCGCGCAGTAAAAGCTTGTATTCGCAGTAAAATAATATCAAAAAAAACAAGAATCGTTCGCGGGATGACCACGTAACTTAGGCATGCGCACGGTCGGTTTCCGTCGGCGCGACCGGCGCGGCCACTCGCCCTGTGTGTTCCAAAGGAGTGTCCCCCGGTCACGGCTTTCATTTCAGAGTGCGGTCGGACCGACGTGGGAGCGCGACTCCTGGTCCTCTTTCTTGAGCGGGGCGGGTTTCGTCGTGATGTCGGGATCGAGGCAGGGCCGGCCGCGTCGTGTGAGTCGCGACTGGTCGAACGACGAACCTCGAAGTTCAGGCGACCTTACCCGGGACGAGGTCGTTGGCTTCCGCCGCTTTCCCTCACTCCATTCAGCCCTAAGCTCGACAGTGCGATAGACGCTACCCGTTTGTTGCATCGGTCGTTTATCTCTTGCCACTTGATCACGCTCCCACGCATACTCCCGCGCAGATGCCGGGGTCACGTGGTGAAAGGGCGGCTGTTGATTGGTCCAAGGATCACGTTGCTTCCACTGCACTGTCAGCTTTAGGGTGAACGGAGTGTGGACATCCTCCAGCGCGCGACAACGCCGCCTCGCTGACTCCGGTACAAAGCGCCGGCCTACGGGTCTCCACGTGGCGGGTTCAAATCCCGGTCGTGCCAGAGGCCCGCAAATTGACGGTGGCTTAATGTGGAGAAGGCACTGTGTGATTGAGATTTCGGTCGCACATCAGACGATCCTGAGGTGGTCCAGATTAATCCTTAGTTCTCCGCTGGGGCGTGCCAATTGCCCTTCGTTGGTTCGACGCGTGAAACCCCCAGGTTTGACTTGAACTCCAGTGCGCGATAGAGCATTGCGCCCACTAGGGGGAGTGTGGAACCTCCGAAATCTGGACACGTGCAAGAGGGACACCTCGATGAATATTCCGTCTCGCCTGTCACGCGATCTATATTGAATGTTCAGGCTCGTTGGACATTCAGGCCACAAGCGAAGGCAGTTGAATGCCCGAGGCGTCCAAGGGTGCCTCACAGTGGCGTCCCTTTCTCGAGCCATCGCCGAACTCTGATGGAGCTCTCGTGTCCTGTACATGCCCAGACAAAGTACCTCATCCAAACAATGGCAGACTCGAATGAGCGGCGAAGCCGCTTCTAAGTGGCGCCAACTTTGGAAAAAAAGAGCGTATTACCTGTACAAAAATTAAAGGCAAACTAAAAAAAAAAGTTATCCGATTATTATTGGATATTTCGCTAAAACATTTTTATACAAAATAAAACAAAACAAAAAAATATATTTTTACATGTAAACTTGGAGACCGCTTCCTGAGACAGTTCAGTCAAAGCTATGGACGCCATGTGCGGTTGCGCACGTTGACCACCGATCAGAGCAATGGAGTTGTCTCCGTGCGTGTACCCGGCTCGTATGTTTACGAAAGCAAGGCCGCATGCGGTTAAATTTGCCGATGGCTAGGTTGAGTTGTAAATGTTTACCAATGATTATGATCACCCGGGATGATGACCTCTTCTGGAGCGTGCAACTCGGTCGCGCGGTCTTGTTTCGCGTTGACACACATATGATTTACCGCTATGAATGCCGCGCCTTATGCTCATACGCAATTAATGCATGAAATGCTTTTTAATAACCCCCCTCCCCCTCCCACTAATTCCAAAAGTTTTGTCCGTCCGTCCGTTCGTCGGTGCACTTAAACAGCAACTCAGTTTCTCCGCTATATTTAGCGAAAAAATGTATGCCTCGCGATTCGAAGTTACGAGACCTATCGAGCGATTCAGTTTCCTCGCTATATTTGGCTGGGAAATCGATGTCACGTGACATGACGTTTCGAGGCCTATACTCCGATTTAGTTCCCCGCCAAATTTAGTGGGGAAAATTGACGTCACGTGATCTTTGTACCAAGTCTGTTTCCCCGCAATGTTTAGCGGTGAAATTCGTAAAAACAGATGGATTGTATTTAATGTCTTGTAAACAAATTATTTTAAACAATTGCATCTTGAATACTGCATTTCGTGCGTTAAAGCCTGTACGCTACACGACGTAAAATGATTTTGCTTAAATCCGCTCATTCCAACTAGTACCCATGTGCGACAACTGAAACAACAGGAAAAAAATAAAGACACGTTACCACACTTTAAGCCTGAAATTATCATAGTCTCTAACAGCTTAATAAAGGCGGGGCGTGACTCATTATGTTCTCGCTTCGTGATTGGCTCTTGGGCGTTCTTATCGTCTCATGCCTCAATCTAATCGGCTGCGGAACGGTAATGAGATGCTCAAGATTCGCCACGCCCCGCGTTATTATTTTTTATTTATATATGTCAGTGGCTATGCGGAGAGCAAGTCGGCTGCTTCTTGCGCAGGAGTTGCGGTGACGTCAGAAACACCGAGCTCTGATTGGCTATGATTGAAAGGATAGTGGGTAGACCTCAATGCTAGAAGCCTTAAAGTCTACCCACTATTTTTTTTTTTTTCAATGAGCCAATAAGATTTTGGCGTTCGGACATCATTGCAACCCCTGTACAAGTAGCAGACGAAACTTGCGCTCAGCATGGTTTCGCGAAACGGAGCTCCAGTATGCGCAGCATCCCTTCAGAAGATACTCAAACTCCCCGGAACATTAAGAAAAAGAAAGTGAAATAAATGAAAAGTAAGCTGTCTGCTGTCGTCCGGGCGGGTGGATCACGTTTCGTTCGCCTCCACTTAGCCGAGCACTGAATCGCTGCGTGTTTCTCATCTGGCCAACGAAGCACGCGCGCGCGAGCACAGGACTGTACATATATAAGCCGCCGCCGAGCTTCCGTCCAAATTGGGCAGGAAAGATCGCGTTCCTAACAACGTCGTTCTCTATCGCCGGTCCTAATGACTCGGAAACAGAGCGCCACGGGCCCATCCCTCTCAAACTGCTCGCGCGGCGAGATGGAGTGAGGTGCTCGTTCATTAATCCTGCTCGTATATACGCACGTTCTCAGTCCGGTTCATCTCGCGCACACATACACGCGCTCACTCGCACCGGCTGCTAATTTTAATAATGGTAGCACCGCGCTGCCGTGTCGCAGCTCAACTCCGTGGCTGTCTTTAGCTGCTGCATGTGACGCGTTTAGCGATGTATGTGCGCCTTTCCTCTTCCTTTCGATGAGTTTCCTTCCATGCGTCGGTTAATTCCAAGCTTTCCGGGAAATTAATTTTCCATAGCTTTTTGCTTTGTTAGTGGGCCGTAAGAGTGGCGTCTGGGGATCTGTATTAGCAGCCTGCATTAATAGCCGTATGGGCATTGTATCGGCTGGTGCAATGCTCGTCGGCATAGAAACCGACATAGATGGAAATTGAGCTTTCCATCTCCGTTTCTTGTGGCTACTGCTTTCGTTTCGCTGCGCGTGTTTAGAGCTGCGACAGTGCGCTTACGCGATGGGCTACCGATCTCACGTTTCATGTAAAACGTCTTATGTTGCCACTGTACACTCTACGACGTGCGACATAGCTGCGACGCTGCCCACACTGTCGGTATGCCGAGGGCAAGTTCGTCTGCTTTCTTGGACAGGGGTTGCGATGATGTCAGAACGCCAAGCTCTTATTGGCTGATTGAAAAACAAACAGTGGCTAGACCTCAAGGCATCTAGCGTTGAGGTCTACCCACTATCCTTTCAATGAAAGCCAATCAGAACTCGGCGTCGTTCTGACGTCACTGCCACCCCTGGGCGAGAAGCAGCCGACTTGCTCTCCGCATACACGCTTTGCAGCAGCTGCACGGGCGCCGCCGCAACCGACCTCCAGTTTTTTGTTTACTCTTATTACGTTTACTTCACTTCATCGTTACCACAGCAGAGAAGGTTATTGAAATTTTAGATTCTACTGTGTCCTTGTCCCCAGCGTTTGCCCTTATGGAGATTCGTCAACGCCCGCTTCAGTGGCTTGGTGTCTCACTAAGACAAGAAAAGGTCAGCAATGGCGGCTGTAATCGGGCGCGTGTGCAAAGCGTCTATACATATGTGGCGTTTAAGAGGTCGTTTTGCGTTTCGAATGGCTTTTCAACGTGGCACTGGTCCTTTTGAGACAAATGGCTGCGTTTTTCTGGGGCTTCTAGGTCTTTCAGTTACATGTGTGGTCTATACATGGCACCGCGTTTTCATAATTGAATTATTTTTGTAAAACTAAGCAATTTTTAATCAGAATAAACAATATACGGAACGCGAAGTACGGTTATAAACCCACGCCTTCATCTGCTCGATAAAAAGAAATTGTGAAAAAAAAAAACGTTCCCGTTCGTCGTTTTGTAAAATTCACTGTGCATTAATAAAATATTCCAGACAAGATAGCACATATATACACACACACACACACACACACACACACACACACACACACACACACACACACAAACACACACACACAAACACACAAACACACACACACACACACACACACGCATACATACACGATACACGAGGAGAAAAAACAAAAAAAGACTATTCTGTGCGCAGCGCAAAAATAGCTTCAGCTAGCTGCCTTAGGCGACATCCGAACCGTCATATTATTTACGATACAATGGACGATTGTTTATTGTTTCGTTTACTCAATCACCTTCAAACTTTTTTAAAGGGCTCAGTCACTATCATCGTCAAAACGCAGAGCAAATCGTCTCAAGCCAGGCAACAACATCTCGGGGGGGGTGATCTAACTTTCGGGACTTTTTTTTCTTTTCTGAACATATCTGAAAAAAAAGGTGGACTATTTGGTGATATAATTGGTAGATATAACGCATGCAGTAGTTATATCAAAACAATACTAATCAGTGCAGATTGTTGGGCGAGTTGGTGCTGGGTATTAAAAAACATGGTAGCGCTTCAAACAATAAGGACAAAAGAGGAGACTGGACAACATAGAGCGCTCAGCGTTGTCCAGTCTCCTCCCTTGTCGTCGCAAGCACTGCCATGTTTTTGTTTGTTGGTTTTTTCTAAACAAACAATACAAATGTTTCTTTTCCATCTGATGGCTCTCTAATTCATGAGTGCGCAAACACGCCCGAAATTATCGTTGCCTGAAATAAAACAGTAGGTTCTGTTTTAAACAAAATAGCTCTAAAGTAAGAAAAAAAAACTGATCGTGACAGAATCGAAGATAGGCGCCAAAAAACAGGACAAGAAGAGACGTAAACACTGGCGCCAGTGTTTACGTCTCTTCTTGTCCTTGTTTTTTCGGCGCCTATCTTCGATCATGAACCAACTGGCCCACATTGCCATCTTAATGGTCCTGACAGTTTTTAAACAGGTAGTATCAAGGCCAGGGTGCATACCCTTTTATATGTCCTTATGACATCAAGAAATTTCATTACAAGAACAGAAGGAAGCAAAGGCGAGAACTGGACAGGACGCGGAGTACCAGTTGTCCAGTTCTCCCTTTGTTTTCGTCCGTGTTTTTTGGCGCATTACACCATGACGAGCACCCAACTAGCCCATCTAGCCATCCTTACACAAGAAAGGTCAAGTCTATCTTGACTAAGATTTGTTTTTTCTGCTTTCGTTTTGAATTAGTTTGCGAAAGGTAGTTCCACTCGATTTCCACAAGAAGGTGAAATTTCACATCGTTTCACCTTGTAGATTCACTACATGTTCGCTACTTCAATTCATATAAAGCAGTTAAGGTCATTTAAACATGGTGTCCGGCGGTTCATTCAGTTGTGCATTGGGAAACGCGTCTCAGGAAGTACCCGAGAGTCTATTTCATGCCTTTCATTCTTAGAAATCTGCCCATTTGAACAGGTGCCGACCATTTGTAAGGGATCTTTACCATCTTGTGGCAAACAAAGAAACTTCCTGGTTTCTCAACAAACGACGGAGTAGCTGAGAGCATGCATGCTACAATTTTGATTCAGAACATGAGGATAAAACTTAGGCGAGCTGATGAAAGCTGCCTATGGCGAAATAGTGTTCTTGGTACTTACCGTGACGGCAGACATTTCGCCGAAAGGACTTTTCTTTGTACTTCTTTTTCAGCGACTAAACGAGGTAGTTTTCTCGTTCGCGCTCTGTAACAGCGATTCGAGCGAAGAATGCTTGTGTCCCGTGTCGTTATTCTTGAGCATTTTCCTAGCGTGCCACGTAACTAACACCTTCCTTCTTTTCTGATACGATCTTGCTGCTTTCCGTACACAAACCCAGAGCGCATGCATGATGCCGTTTCTGCGCGATGTAATCATCATAACGGCCTCGCAATCAGGCGGCAAACGTACTCTCGTTGAAACGGTTTTTTTTTTCGCGCCAGGATACTAGGTTCGTTGGTCGACGTCCAACTAATTAGCATAGATGCGCGGCGTCGCGGAACGTTAATTCGATCCAAGAGGAAAGAAGCTTTCGTCTTCAAGATGAACTTAAATGCATAAATGTAACCGGCTCACATAATTAAATCCTTCGAACGGAGTCTTCGCTGGCGGATGACATCGTATTATTGCTCCGTGTTTATCCACAGGTTGGGAGGCTTGCTTTTTTTATTATTAATATTATGATTCACCAACGATCCACCACACAGAATCACGGTTTACGTTTTCTCGCGGTGGAACGGAGCGTAGCATCTCTTTCATTTCCTCTTTTCAAGGTCGAGTCCGTGGCCGTGGCGTTTCGTAAGGCGGAAAAGAGGGGCACGAAAAAAAGCGTGTCTTGGGGGTGCGGTCGCCGCGCGAAGTAACGAACGTCCTTGCGGTCTTTCTCGAGAAAACTGCTCGTGCGTTTTAGCACTCCGCGTGGGCGTGATGCTACCAGGAAGAAACTGAAAGCCGATAAAGCGACAACTCACGCCCGGCTTGATAGTGCATGTGTCGTTCGAAGTGTGGACACGTGTTGCACGTGACTCCTTCCTTCGTCCGAGGGAGGAGGGTTGTGTTTTTAACAGAAGCTGCGACGGGCACCCATGGCCTGCACGTGGTTAAGTCGGACGCAGTTTGAGCATCACGCAGTAGGATGTTTGTTGCCGTGAGAGGATAATGACGCAAACGTCCTGTCAGCCGCACGTGCTGTGCCCGTTTGTATGTAACCGAGAACGTCGCGGAATCTTCGCCACAAAATAATTGACGCTCGAGTGCAGTGTGGTGCCGACGCCTCGTAATTCTCTTGTGGGCTTAGATTTCGCCCAGGCTACCGGAAAACCACCGAAGATACGTCGTTATTGCTGCCATATCTGAATGTTTGGAGAGGACTGTCTCTCGCGGACGAAGCACTGACCTTCGCCTCTAAGCGAAGTTCCCACCTTTCAGCGTGCCCACATAGTACAGGCTGTGCAAGCTAACTTATGTCAATACTTCAAGAAAAGCTTATGTACTCTAGGCGTGTCATACGATCGCAGTAGTGTTCACAGACCTATTCAGCAAGTTAGCATATTGTTCCCATGTGCCAAACGGGATAATTAACACAAAGTAATTAGTTGACGTTTTATATACTATATTTGCGCCAACGCTCCAATATAAAATTTGTAGCGCATGTTAAGAAACGTTCCACAGTATCCTTTCTATCGAGGTAGCCTTTGTGTTTTTAATTCTTACAAGCTTTAAAGAAAAAAGGCAAAACCTAGAAAAAGTTCAGATAATTATTTAATAGCGAACTGCCCTGTTAGAGCCCTTACCCACGGGGGATTTTCAAAAAATCTCGTGCGCTTTCTTCGACGCTTAAAAAATAACATAGACACACAAATGCTACTATGATAAAAAAAAAAGGACACGATGGGGTGTCTCACAACACTCTCTGCGACTTTTGTACTGGAGTGTTTTCACACAAAATAATATTTAAAAGGTTTGCTCGTTAATTTGTTTCAATTAGCCAGTTTGAAACATCGTGAAAAATTTCTTGACTTCCTCAATTGTACTGTCAAGAATCAAGTGTAGCGTGCACCAGACTTTTTTTTGCCTTGGCACGAATAAGTTGAAGCACCCTGTACATGTGCGTCTTACAAACCCATTATGTATATGTATTGTTAGCCCCTACACGCCAATCCTCCAGTATGCTCGGTTAATAACTTCGGCATTTAAATAAGAGATTTTACTTTCTCCCTTTCTCTCTCTCTCTTTCTCTCGATTTCGGAATAATAATAATAATAATAATAATAATAATAATAATAATAATAATAATAATAATAATAATAATAATAATAATAATACTTTTTATTCAGGAATGCAGATCTTGCACAAATAATAATAATAATGTTTTGGAGAATGGAATCTTTTGGAGAATCCTTGCACACACAACGAACGGTCTCAGTTCCTCGGATTCTAATTCAATTTCAATATTCGGAAAGTTCGGAATAAAAAAAAAATAAAGCATAGGAGTAAAATATAGAAGCAAGCATGGCTCATGCCTTGTATGAGAAGATTGCTCTGTGGCAGGATTGGCGCGCGAGTATTATAGTGTGGTTGGGAAATTGGTTTCTTCAGTATCTGCTTTTTGCTGGATTAATGAGGGAGCCTGTCTCCAACGGTGTCTGTGGGTGGGGAGAAATCTTCGTTTTCCGCGTTTAGTATGAAGATGAACAAAGAGGAAATTCGGTTAGCTTAAGGTTAAGTATACGCTGAAGATTGGTCCTTTTCTTATGATTGCCTCAGGAACACGATGACTGAGAAAGCCGATGGTCTGTACATGTTGGTGGTCAAAAACATGACTGGCAGGACTCCATCGCAGGGTGATAAATAAAGCAAACGTCTATTGACAGGACAGCCCAGTCCGTTTTTCAACCAACGTCCCTTCCCTCCTCGTGCGTGTTCTTTTCCCCTCCTCTCCTTTTTCTCTCGCAAGACCTTCGCAAGTACTTACTTTTTTGTAGTTGGATATGAGGTGTGTACTGTTTTGTTCCTTTTTATGGTCTCTCCGAGGTTGACACGTAGATAAAGTACCACGAACGTGTAAACTATTTATCAAGACAAAATAAAGTCCTTTGGAACAAAAATAAAAAGGAAACCTACACTAACAGGCGTGGTTTGTACAGGTGAGTTTTATGGCCAGAGTGACATATTATAGGAGCTAATCGTCACGATAAGTCGAATAATTAGGTTTAAAATTTTAACTAACTCTTTAATTAGTAAAATGGACATAGGTTCAAATTAGAAACATGCTGAGCACCATCGAAAACCACTATATCAGTAATGTTTAGAAAGACTTTGAACGCGTGGAAAGCGCAGGAGTGCGCTAAATTTACCACGAGTGCAACAGGCACAAGGCTGCAGGGTGAGAAAGCGCGGATGACGGGGCAATTTTCCCCAGCAACTTGACGCCGCAGCAACCAACATGCCGCAACCAATTGCTACGATTTGCCATCATCATCATTAAACTGTATTTTTCTCGCACTATTTTAACACACAGTTACGCGCCATAAACGTGTTTTTATACCTTTAAATGGCGTCGAGAATGCTAACTCATCTTTCTGAAACAGTTTATTCCCCAAAACGATCAATTTCAAACCAGAACCAAGTGTTTAGTTGTCATCATCACCGGCACGGGGTGTCACGGGAAAATATCGCGTCCCTGATTGGCTGTTGCCCCTTCAAACATCTCAGAGTTGTCCGACTTGCTCGTCCATTTCGATGCCGGACGCGATCCCAGCAATTCGTGTCGCACATAGGGAAAGCTCAGGAAACAACTCACCAGCAACACCGAAAATTGTTGGGAAAGTTTCCAGTCTGAAGTGGGCCTAAGAGACGGAAAAAACGCGAGGGCGCGTTACAACACCGGTAGCCTTGCTCCTGCGCCACGAGGGGTAACTCGATGACGCTCAGCAAGTTTCTAATTATAACCATATGTTCATTTTCAATAATTGAAAGCGTTATTTAACATATTTTAGTTAATTATCCGACTGATCGTTACGATAAGCCTCCTATACTATCCCCCCCCTCCCCCATCCCGGGCCATATAACTTACCCGCACAAAGCGCGCTAGTGTAGTCCTACGGCTTTTTTCAGAACAAATTTTTTAAGCTTAAAAAGAAACACCCTGTATGGTGTTTTAACAACGCAAGAATAAAGAAGGTAGCGCTCTGAAAAATACCTTAGGGGAGAAAAGGTCCCAAAACTTGGCTCGGCTTCGGCACTTGCGCAATACGTAACTTTTTTTATATCACCCAGTGTAGCCACCCGAATAGTATTGCTTATAGACCTTTTTCGTGTACTCTCGTCCCCAGCCACCTAATAGGCGTATCCGGTATGGGCGACAGAAAAAATAATAAAACGTTTCAACCTGCGCGATAGTGAAAAATTAGAGGCTAGACAAAACGAGAATGTGGGACGGTTACGCTTATATCCTAAAGTGCTTCTCTTGGCGTGGCGACGGCAAAACAATGTTTTCGCCCATACTGGAAGTGACGACAATTCATGGTGGCAGCGCCCTTCTGAAAAAGGTATATAGATAAAGACAAAAGGAAAAAAAGAAAAAAGAAACAGGAATTTCTTTTATGTATACATTAATATCCCCTCAAACATATAGGGTGCAAGGTTTAGAGGAGTACTGAGATTGGATGCGGGAGGAAAAAGAAAAGTGGTAGCAAAAAATCTTATCTTTTCTTTAAAGTGAGTGGGGACGGGGGCTCCTCTGGCCAGTATACTTTGTGGGAATGGCAGGGTGCCACGATGGGCGAGTTACATCAGCGTGGATTCTTCGCGACGGGACGGACATGACCCAGAAGCAGTGAACCGACTCCTCAGAAACTGTTTTCTTCGAGTTCGTCCTTCGAGAGCCCAAAGTGCATGCGGGCCTTTGGGTCAGACGTTTTTTTGAAGAACACTGAAACCATGTTTGTTTACTTTTTTTGTTTTCAAATATGGGTTGGCTATCTGAACAACAAGTCTACGGCGGGCGGGCGGCGTGCTGATTTAGCTTCCGGTGGGCGTTCTTCTTCCTGAATACGTAGGTCACTGGTTCTCCGTAATACAGCGCGGTTGTTTTTTTTTGTTTTTTTAGCCTAAATTATACCGCACTATAGATATTGCATAACGTAGAAGTGAGTGACGAGAGCCAAAGTGCTCAGGGAGGAAGGCATACAAATGCTTAAAATAATTAAAATGAGAAAAATTAGCAAATAACGTTTTGCAAACTTAACTCACCGCGTAATGTTTTTTTTTAATTTTTATAAGTAATGAAGCGAATTTGGACGTGTTAGTAAGTCACATAGAAGAAGGTAGAAAGAAGGTGTGCATGACTTAGGCTCTGGTACCGCCGTAAGTTCGGTCCTTATTTTATTTCTGGATTTCATATTCCATTAAATTTCTGCAGCTCGCCTTCAGGAGGTTACGAAGTCATTGTTAATGTAACATTTGTCAATATGATGAGTCGTGGCTTTATTTTTCTGACATATTATCTTGCGTCTTGTGTCGAGAACTAAATAAGTGTGCTAATTTTTTTTTAGATTTACTTTTTTAATCTATGCAATACTTCGCGTTAGATTAACCATAACTTAAAAGATAATTTACGTCCTTGCGGTTTTTCACGACTACTCAGTAAGAGCTTACTTCTGCAAGAGACCTTAGTATTATATTATCAGCGTTAGCGCAATCTAATACTGCGATAATTTAAGTCATTTTTTAGCGATTTAATTCAGCATTGCTGCCTCGTATTGTGATAGAGATAGATTCGCCTATCTAGCCATCGATATTTCTTACTCTGAAAAGCTATAGTTCCTAGCCGAGAGTTTTTAACCGAGTTCTTGTTTTGACTTTCTTAAAACAAAATGATCAGATAAGGCACCATGTTGCATTAATACCTAGTATTCTCATGCCGCAATAAAAGTTAAATTCATAGGGATAAAGCGACGAAAATATTCAGTTGCGTACGAGCTGCAGTAACTTTATCATAATGCAATAGGGAGGACATTGTTATTTTTCAAAGAATTATTTGATGACCGTTGAAGCGATGTTTGATTTTCTTCACAAGTTATGTAATGAGGGCTGGGCACTTGATCGATTAACCTACCGATTAATCAATTCATGCTTTATTCGCGATTGATTTTTTAACCGGTTAACAGCCTGAGAAACAAGGAAACAAAACAAATACAAAAAGCGTTAATACTTAACGCTTTTACCATGCAGACGTGGTGACGGCAAACTTTAGCTGAAAGTTTGACCTAAAAGTAAACGGTAGGGGCCAGATTTGAAACTCCAGACAAGTGGAGAAGCTTATACGTGTCCCATCCACTTTAGTTCCGTGTAAGGGTCCGTTTAGTACAGGAGATACTATTGTGAACAATCAAAGGAGTTCGCATTCGAGAATATCAACGAACCTCTTTGCCTCTGCGGCTGAAGTAATCATTTGTGAGTGTAGGCATATCTTTTGACTGTTCTCAACTACACATCAAGGTTGACTTAATATCCGAAATTGTACTGCGTCTTTTATTACATATTCAGCAGAGGCAAGACATTCTATTATGACTTTTGTCTCAACTATTATGCACGGGAATGAACGACACCGATTACTCGATTTATTATTTGATTAAAGGGTGACGATTAATCGGGTTAAAATGTTTAATCGAGGCCCAGCCCTAGGATGTTTCAGTTACTAAGAAAGTAATAATTACGTTCTACCATTCAATTACTATAAGGCTTCGAGCGCGGCACATTTTAGCCGTGATAAATTACTTTTTTGTGTGTGACGTGTACAAGCTGTCATTTCGTGATATCACTGTGAGACCCTATGTCAAATATGCCAGTCGTCTAAATATGGAAGTGCGGACGAGGCACCTAGTTGCGAACTAACTTAGGATGTGCCACTAACAAATGCGCACGATGGGTTATACTATCTAATATTCCTGGTTAGACACAATAAAACTGCCTGTTTGCGACCACAGTGCTGCTCCAACCTAATTTAACAAACAACAAATACGACGAGAAAAAAAAAGCCAATTTAAGCCTTATCTTCTTCTGGATTCAGTTCCTGCGATGACAGGACTCACAATCATCGCAACTTTGCACTTCCGCACCGTTCTGATGTCTTTATCTTTCACCGCTCGAAGGTACGCGGCTGCTCCGTAAACGGAGCAATTTCACCGTTCACACGAGCCAGCGTTGACTCGGCGCTTTTGTTCCGTCCTCTCAACTAAACTTGACCTTCCCCTTAGGCCCTAGTGCTGACCCCCGGGGCAAGCCATAACGCCGTCGACGGCGTGGAAGCGCCTGTAACGACTTGGATTGTCCTCGGAGGAGAGGAACTGAGCGGCATGCGGCGATGATATAAGGGCCCGTCAGCGCGCGGACCCATCTAACACCTGCCGTGTACACGCCCGCCAAGGAGGGCCGCTCAAAGGGGCCCGAGTGTTGTCTGACGATGAGACTTGTCATCGCTGTCGGCGCCCGGAATGGCACGCACGCATCTGCGCCGTCTACGCCGCCGCCAATGTTGTCCTCACAGCGGCTTTTGTGCGCGACGGAGAGCTGTGTCTAGTGGATGGCTCGAGCATTTGTCTTTTCTTTTTTTCTTTCTATGAGATGCAGCTCTAAGCGACGGGGATATAAAATGGGATGCCGAGGAGATGTTATCGTGTTGCTAATAATGACGCTACACTTTTTTTTTGTCGGTAGGTTTTGCGTCAGTGCGTTGACTTTGTTTTTGTTTAGGTGCACCAAGAAGCATCTCGGATTGTGGTGAAAACATCAGACGATTTTAATAATCCTACTTAATCGAGATTTTTCCCACTTGCCATTTTTTGTCTACTTGTTTCTTTTGGGTTTCTTTCGTCACTTCTTACTAATTGCTATTATATCTTTATGTTATTATCGTGTGCTAAGTTAAGGTATTTAAAGCCACTGGTTCGATGCACGTCAAATTAGCTGTCATCACAAACACTTCTATTTTTTAGAATAAAAAACAGTTCCGCGCAGTTTTTATCCATACTGTGTTCCAACTGCGAGAGCGCTGAATTGTTATCTGATATTTGGAATATCGTTTCTTTCTAGAAGCGGGTAAATACATGAACTCCCAACGCACTACCTCACTTACGTAAACGGTTAGTTTGTACCTTTAAAATAGGCGGTCAGTATAGCACTCTTCGAGAGCATCGAACACCCATTTTTGCCATGGCAACTCTGTGTCGCACACCACATTTTGTGTAACCAACGGCCGGAGCGAGTGTCGATCCGGTGGACGGTCGCGAGCAACACTGCCGCCGCTTCATTGTGTTGTGAGGCAACGCGGAATCAAGTGCAAGGTTCCCACGGTGAGCCGCCATCGCCTTTGCTGCCGTTATAGCCAACAAGCGGTCAACTCACATGTTTCGAGTGGCTCTATGGTGCCAACGGGGACATTGCCCGACAAGATATTCAGTTGATATCAAAACCTCGGTCTGTACGCTCTTGGCAACATTCCCTACGCACGTGGCGGCGCTCTTTTCGCGTCGCGGTACCGAAGGCGCGACTGATTCAATAAAAAGAAAATTCCTCCTAGCACGAAAGGTAAAGTGACGACGTAGGAGACAAAACGACGGTTGTAATCGGTCCTTTGTCTGGTGCCACTTCAACTTTCCTCTTATTGTACTCTGCCGGCCATTTCTATTTGTCCTGCCTGCGCGACGCAGAGCCTTCGCTTTGTGCTTCGGCGGCTAATAGGAAGTTTTCGTAGATTATTTTCTACCCTCCGTTACGCTTCCCACAACGAGGACGACGCCACTGCGCGTGCGCGCCCCTAGCCTTGTATGCAGGGTTCCGGGTCTCGTACCAGGCTGCGGAGAGTGTTGCGGGATTGCGGGAACTATCCACAAAAACTTCCTATTCACGTAAAACGTCTTTGACTAGGTGTCCGGAATTTCGTAAAGTCTAGATAAAAGCGTGGCCGCGAGGCTCGACACTGATTGGTTGACGGTTGGGAGAGGAGTTACGTTACTCGTTACCAGGGTTGTAAAGTACCTAGGTATAAGTAACTGGAACTCGGTATCTAGGTACTTTTGTTGTACCTGAGGTACAAACCTAGGTACTTTCATTTCTCAGTATCTGTATCTGTATCTTAGGTACATTTTCCAGTAACTTGTAACTAAGATAAGTTACTTTTTACAGGTACTTTTCTATTCATTTCGTCACAATGGTTGAAACTATAAATCTTGAAGTATTAACACACTACCATGCGCCGTGATTAATGTTTAGTTGGGTACGACCTGGGAGGCACTGACTTGATAAAACGAGGTTTTAGCGATCGAAGCCCGCCCATGATGTTTCATCGGACGACACTTTAGCGAATGGCGGTGTTCATCTGAGCGAACGGTTGATTAGCGATGCCGTTCTAGTGACACCAATTTATCGAATCGCTTCGGAATTCCGTTTAGGGAAAATAGCGACATGTTTCCTTCATCTCAAACCGAAATCAACTTCATTGCGTGTTTGAAGCTCCGCTGACAGCTGTACAATGGAGGAGATAACTTGAAAAATGTGTGGAGTTTCTGTTGCCTGTATCTTGTCCTGGTGGTGCCTCTCTTATGCCATAAATACAATTTAAAATATAATTAAGAATAAATTATAATTACAATCATAAAGCAGAGTGACATCGCGGTATACAATGCAGTTTCCACTCAATAAATGGGACTCAAATTTTGCAGCTATCAAAACTGAAAAAGTTCCGAAAGAAAAAAAAATATTTTTCTTCCGACTAACGAAAGAAAAAAAAATCGAAAAACCTTGAAGCCTTTCGCTTGTTGTCGCGAAGGTTAGGTGCATATGCACTCGACTCATGCGTTTCTTCATGCGGCCGACGTCTTCTGGGCCCGTCAACGTCAGCACCGGCTCTGAGGGCAAGAACGTCTACGAGCGAGTTTCGGTGGTTCCGGCGCGACATGGTAAACAGTGGAAGCTGTGGCCTCGGTGAATCAATTGGAGCGTGGGGATAAGGCACGTGAGGACTCAACTCCGATGTGGACATCCCATTGAAGCCAATGAAGCGCATTTATTGAACTCGTTTTCGTAAGTATCCTTAGTATAAAGAGCTTTACTTCCAATATATTCTGACAAATTTGGGAAAAATAAAGAAAGTATTTTTAATGTAACTGTACCTGTACCTAGGTACATTTTTAAGCGAGCACCTAGGTACGTACGTAAGTACTTTTTCATATGAGTAACTGTCTCTGTATCTTAAGTACATTTTTGAAGTAACTTTTACAACCCTGCTCGTTACAGACATTCTTCCCTACACTTAAAAAAGATTAAACTTCATTTTCTTTTCTAGACGCCCTGCGATATGTAATATTGAGTTTTCTTTGCGTTTTTTCTTGCGAGTCTTTAGGTGGAACCGTAAAAAAGAAAAGATAATTATGTTCAGTTCCTGCATGGACATAACGTTTTCTGAAATATGGCGCTGATGCCTACCTGTAATGTCAAAACAGTGAAACGTGTTAATTCATCATTTAAAACAAGTAGCGCAAAATTAACGTGCGTTCCCTTTAATTGGTAACGTTAACGGTAACGCGTTCCTTTTGTTTCGAGGTAACTTAGGACAGTAAGGAGTTCCTCTTACATGCAAGTAACAAGTAACAACATATTTCGTTACTTTTTTTTTTTTGTGGCGCCATTAACGCAGTTTTGAAGTGAAGCGGAGTATATTCGAAGGAAGCTGCTTAATCCCTGCAATGTTTGACTTCTTGCATTGTTTCTCGCGCGGAGCAGCGTGCTTTCTCGCTATGCTAATCCCGGAGGGAACGGCCGTCGAGAAAAAACCCAAAACGGGGCCGAGTAGCATAGCTAAGCAGCGGCGTGCCGTCAAGTTCGACCACGAAGCGACGGGAGGCACGGAGGCCGTCTCGTGGGAGGCCCTTGGGATCGCCCGCACCGCTGGCGTTATAGCTTACGACGTATCCGCTTTTCTTGCGCACCTTCCCGAAGCTGTCACCGACGGCACGACCGAACCCAAGCGAGCGGAGACAGAAATGATTAATCGCTCGACTCGATGCCCCTTGCCTCCTTATAGTCGCAGAAAAGTTGGACCATCTTAGAAGTTTCGTTTTCTCTTTTTTTCTTTTAAGGGATTTGATGTTGTAACGGGGAAATTTCCCACGATGTCTCGAGCTCAATAGTCAGGATCGTAAACTTCCTACGGCGGCACGCTTTTGTCTAGATTTCATTGTCCGTTATTGGATCGAAGTTAGTACCGTGACTCTTCGCCGTTACAGTCGTGTGTCGTTCAGTATGAACCTCGTTAATATGGATACTCGGCTCCACGGACAAAATATTTGGGTACCAACAGGGTAAGTCCTTGCATTTTCTGCCTTGCTAGTATGGACGACCTACATTACGGACAAGTTTCGGGGAACGGAGGTTTCCTTATCAAGGAGCCATGACTGCAACTCGTGTCACATTGCTCCTGCGGTACCGAGACGCGGATTGCCGGCAACGGACGCCGAAGGTGGGGGGTTCGAATCCCGACCGAGGTGTACCTTCTACGCAATGTGACTGAGGCGCATTGTGGTGTAGGCGACGTGCGGCTGATCCTTCGATGTCATGCTAGAAAAGAGGATCCGTGTTTTCCTAGTTATTTGTGGGTCCTCGGGTTTGATGTTACAAGGAAAATGTTTTTCGCAAAAGCCTCCCCCACCTTTTTCCGAAAAGAAATAATAAAGAAAAGAATAAATGAAGTTTTTACTTTTTGATTGATCTTACGCCGTTAAGAACAACCATCCCTGAAGATTTCCTCTTTTTTTTTTTCATTCGTTATAATAAATGAACGGTGCGAATTCATTGCACGAAGCGGTTTGACATGTATAGCCGAAAAAAACAAAACGATGCGACACAAATTTAAATTCATAGTCCGCTTTCTAATTGCTTCATTTTGTATGCTTCCATTGTCTCGTAAACGGCGCCAAATAAAGCGTTAAAAATAAGACAGTTTAAATTTAGGACGGGCGAAACCCAAGGGGCGAAACTGATTTCGTTCTGCAAAGGCAAATTTGGGGGTTTTTACGTGTCCAACCAACGAAGGCGATCCGGTACGCACCCCGCGAAGCACAGGATTAATTTCAACCACCTGGGATTTTTTTTCATACAAGATAAATGCTGGCGCGTGTAGAGCAGAAGTGTCCCAATTTCACCATACGAAGAAGAACAATTTCAACGTAGAGAGTAGTTATCTCAATTGAGATAAGGCTTCGTGGTCGCTTTAGTCGGTCTGGCATTAGAAACAAGACCTCATATACATTTCCACGGCCGCTCGATCCTCTCCTCTCCCGAGGGGCCGTGACACTTTACTTGGTGATTGCATACGGCCACGTTTCGTTCGTTGCATCAATTAAATTACAGTGTTTTTTTTTCGAGCTGTAAATTCCTCAGGCGCTCACAGATACAAAGAAACTCATGAAATGTATTATAGGACTAAGATAACAAAAAAAATATTTTCCATAATGTCAGAAAAACTCAGATTAATCAACTCGATCGAGAAAGCAGTAAAGAAAAAAGCTATTTAAAAGCATTGAAACGGTATTACTGGTGGCTGATTTAATTCTTTGGCTATAGGAGGAAACATCAAGTATTCACGCGGATCCCGAGAGTTTCTTCCGCAGCCAAGCCGTGTCTTTGGGTGATAAAGCGAGTCAGGCTGATGTCGCAAAGAATTCCCGAAAAGTGTAATCAAGTAAGCGAGAGATTAATCAAGTTTCAGCCACTCGGAGACACGCGCATGCATTTCCGTCTTCAATTTGAGTTCGTTTGAAAAAGAAAATGAATAATGCGACTTTCGGTTTTCCGGATTTAAAAAAAAAAAAGAAAAGAGAGCAAGGCACTTTTAATATTGAATATTTATAAGCGCATTAAAGCCTCTGTTTAAAAATGAATATTTTACGACGTTACCACGCTCCCTTCTGGCGTGCAGTTTCGATAATCTAATTTCGGCTCTTGTATTACAAAACTTCTGGGCCGAACAGTGTTTTTTTAATTCTTTTTTTTTTTGTGACATGTAGTTCAAGTAATGTTTCCGCTGAATGTAGTTTGTTTTTCAAATGGTTGTGCTTTTTGACCTGCAGAATGACCGACTATAAAAGTCTTTATTTCCTGGTTTTGATGTGTCAATTTTGTTCGAAAATCGGAAAGTGCAAGAAGAAAAGGCGCGTATTCAGGATATAACAATTCTTTTTAATGAGACAAAATATTGCAGATATAGAGATTTTTTTGTTACGTAATTGTACATTTTGTTTTCATTGCGGCTTTCCACGTACCTAACGGTCGTATTTCTTGTGAGGATTCAGAGGACACAGAGGGCTGATATAATGTTTATTATTTTTTATTGTAAAGAGAGAAAAAATGGGAAAGGGGGTTCTGATCGCTCAGGGACGGAGCCCATCTTAGATTGGAACTCTTGTACAATACCGATGACCTAATTGTTTATTTTTTCTATACTTTATCTATCTACTTGCCGCAGTGCTTTCTGGTCGTATGCGGTCGGAAGTCATATAATATAAAATCCCGCACCAAAAGGAGAAAGAAGAAAAGAAACCAACTCGGAGCAAGAAAAAACAAGACGTTACTCGAATACTCCGCTTGTTTTACCTGCTTGGATTTTAGCTTTCTCGGCTTGGTCGCTTTCGCTCCTCACTTGCCATTTGTTCTAAAACAGGAGGCTTATTCTCAACAACGTTTATTCGTTGACCGCGTACGCTGATGTCGGAACTGTTTGCTGACGTTGCAATATATGGTGCCGGGAATGCGCGTCTCCGACTGGTGCATATACCGCGTCCAAAAAAAAAAATGGTCCCTCGATTTCCGCTTGGTGACCTCATAGAAGTGTCATGCTGTCGCCGGTCGCGACCCTGGCGGTGTCCCAGCAGCGGTGGTGTATGTGGCAGACGCCTGTTCTGCTGCAGGTCGCCCTCCAGTGTGACAGTCCACGGAAGCTTCGGCAGTCAGAAGTTGGGACGCCGTGACGACAGCGACACTCGCGTTCGTTCGTGCTTTTCGCCAGCATTTCTACGACCAACCGCCAGGATCGCGACATCCGACAGCAGGACACTCCGGCTTCTGTGACGTCATTTGTTGTCACTTCGGGACCTCTTTTGATATATGCGCAAGCATAGGACGCAAAGACACACTAGTCGAACACGCGCTCCAGGCACCAGGTGAACCCTAGCGGGGAGTAGGTTCATGACACTCGTTTCTCAAGTCGAATGAGCATATATATGCTATGCAAACACTTCAAACTGGCAACCAAGCAAAGGGATATAGTCTATATAAAAGGGACCAGGCAAGGAACGCACGAATCGAAACCCTGAAATTAGACTCTCTGCAACAGTTACTCAACTTCGGATTAACTACTAAATCTGAAACACCCGGAACGATTAAGAGAGCGAACAATCGGAGAGTGAGCAAGCCTCCTGGTCACTTTGCCACTTCATCACTCGAGAAACGAAGAGGCGTGTTCGAGTGACTATGGCGGGGACGCTACGCGACGCGGAATCCAAAATAAATCCGACGAGATTGCGCGCGTCTCGAGGGATCCCGCCGACACCCCGCTGCCTGCCGCGGCGACGACGACGATGTGTAGCAACCATCGCGCTGCTCTCCGGCAAGAAAAGCCAGGGGACAAGCGACGGGACACATGCCGAGCGATGGCGACACGTAAGAGTGTAATCGATCGAGGAGATCTTAACGGGGGGAAGATCCCTTCTTCTTCTCGCGTTATTAAGGGGCCGCCCCGGACGCCCGGGATTCGGCCCACTCCATCACCTCTGGGAAGACGCGTCCCGAGACTGGATGGAGAAGGACTTGTTATCAACGCCGCCGAGAGACACGACCGTCCCTTCGTTGTTGTCGAGGTGATCCGTCACGGCTACTTTACTCCTTCCTCCACTCACCGTGGCGAGGGTTAGGAGTGCCCAACTACATGGAGCCAAGTTTTCTGGGGGCGAGCGACTGTGGTGGGCCGCGGATTGGTCGAGGTGCGGGCTGTATGGACACTTCTTATCTCAAAGAGGCGCATGCTGCATTTTGTGTTGCCGCGAATTTCCGGCTGAAATGAGGAGAAACAGTTCCAAACCATAAGACCGACGTCCATGAAATATTGATTTACGAATTGCCCCGGTCCTTAGCTAAAGAATCAGCTAGCGAGAGATATGTTGGCGATTTGTTTTAATACATCCGTTCTCGTTTAGGTATATTGAATAGCGCAGCAAAAGGGCCTCACTAAATCGCCGTCTCTCTAGCGCTCAACGTCCTAGCATTAGACCCTTTTCAAAAGTGCGCTTCTTCCAATAGCTGCTGCGTTGAATATCCGAGGTCGCCATATTTGGGGCGTACGCTTTGAGCATGCACCGGAGACGAGTGCCGCATCAGCGCTGGGCGTGAACCCGGATCCAATGGTGCGCGCTTCGCGCAGGAAGCGATGCCCGAAATACGACAGCCGCCAGTGTCGCTTGATGCACTTTTGAAAAAGGTCTACGTGACACAAACATTCTCGGAATACACTGCCGAAATGAACCGACCGGCAGTCGCTTGGGAGGCAAAAGACGGCGCGCGTTTGTAAACACGTAAAGTGTCTCTATACAAAGT
Source organism: Ixodes ricinus (assembly GCA_037355805.1). Taxonomy (NCBI): domain Eukaryota; kingdom Metazoa; phylum Arthropoda; class Arachnida; order Ixodida; family Ixodidae; genus Ixodes; species Ixodes ricinus. The sequence goes on from JAZHYW010014667.1 coordinate 109,289, forward strand.
CTGCTTTCGGGCGCTGACCCGATGTTTGTCCCGCCGATTCCACCTAAAACTCGTGGTCGGATTCGGCGAAACATTAGTCGGTGCGATCCCATCGTGATCCCGCCGATCTTTTCAGGCTGCGTTGGGGAGCATGCCCTAAACAAAGTTGTAATTACCAGTTCAACAAAACAGCGCTGAAATGAGGGCCCCCATTATCCGGCCAGGTGCTTATTTCCGTGCCCCGTCGCATTCTCAATCGCGTGCGCGTCCCTTCCCGCCCGATATTTACATATATATATTTTTTAAAGTTAATTCTGTTCGCAAATGCGCATTCGTTAAAAGTTTCGCGGCGGAGCATTTGCGGCTCGCTTCGCATCGCGATCCTGTTGAGCGAGTTCGTCGCGCACACGCGCGCTCCGGGAACGGGTGTGTTGTAGTGTGCCTATAGTTACGGAGTGTTTGCAACTGCTTGATAGGGTTCACGTGGTTTGTGCTCCACGTTTGCAGTACAAGCTGTGAGGAGGAGCCGAAACGTTTGCAAGCATCTTCGCCTTCTCAGCCCCAGATGACCTGGGACTGTCCTCAAAGGGACAAAACCGTCGCTAGGTTCCCTTTGTGAACCGGACCTACGACGCTGGAGGAAAAGATTCATCCCAGGGGCACTCTGCAGCATCGAAAGGCCATGCTCGGTTGGCTCCTCGAGTACATTAGGGAAGCGAAGATTCGCGATCATTTCACCCGTACTACCCTACCAAAAAAAAAAAAATTATGTATTTTAGATTAATTTGACTTAAATTAAACTAATTTTGATTTAAATAGCTGTAGCTAGAACATAGTGATTCTTCACCCCTATATGCATTTTTGAAAATGGTAAATTGAATCATCAATTCGTCCGATCACTGATAACCATGTGGAAGAAAGAATTACTGTAAATATAAAGCGCAGTTTTATTAACAACATTTTATTGCTGCAATCTCCGCGCCATACTACAACAAAAACAGCTCGATATTTTAGTTATAAGGTAAATAACTTTACTTGATTTTTCTTTCTAGTTCAGACTTGACAGAAATATGACTTTACTTTTCTAGTTTTCCTTTCTTTCTTTTGCGTTCTGATTTTGTTGCACTAGGACGTTAGATGGCTGACGAATGAAATGAAAGGTAGAAATCAAGCTCAGCGCTCTGATTTGCTCAGAAGAGCACTTTTTACTCGTGTGCAGCGTGATATACATATATTTCTTGCTCGATGATAGTTTGATTTAAAGGGAAGCTGAATAGGTTCTTGAAAAATTCTAGAGTATTTTTTATCCCGTCAATCTGAATATCACGTTCGTTTTCCCCGAAGATGTAACCAAACGCGAGAAAATACGAAAAAACTCCGACCAGTTGTTACGTCATACCCAAATATTTCGGCCGCCAAGCGCCTGTCGCTCGTGTGGGCAGCGCGTTCAATTGCAAGCTTGCCAGGTATGTTCCCTTGCATTGACACCAGTCGTGGCGTCTTTTTTTTTACTTTTTATTTTTAAATAGAAAGAGTACGTGTGCATAGATTTGATAGACGCTCAAGTTGCGTGAGAACGGAGATTCGGAAAACTTCTGATACGTCACGCTTCGGGAAAGAGGGGCTTCAGCGGTACCTTGAAAATGATTTTCTGCAGCCTCCGGGAACCAACATGAAAACTAACCTCGATATTCGTGATGCTGAAGGCCAAATGAAGACGATTTAAGTGTTTTTTTTTCTCACAAATACAGAACCGCTTGTTTCCCTTTAAAGGGGCCATGAAACGAGTTTTCTACTTCCGCTAAATACCACTCAGAATCACTCCCTAACGTTAATAGTCGAATAAACTTGCCTTAGTTTCTCGTTCTACGTAATGGCACTCGGCAAATAAATCCGAGAAATATGAGCATCGGTGATCACCTCAACTCGGAGCCAGAACAACCGGCCACGTATCCTAGTGCCTATCCTATGCCGCCAACGTTAATCATAGCCACGCGCTGTGGTCTGCAAAGTAAAAAATCGCTTGCTGAGCTCCAGACATTGTTAGAGTTCGGCTATTCTCATCACCGCAGTGGTTGGACACGAGCCACTACCCGAGTGTCCGCCGAGGCATTGATTGTCACGAGCCGAAGTCGAGTGCTCACGCAGTTCTCGTGTCCAATCCATGAGCCGCGCTCGACCGTCATCAGGCGGGTGGTATCAATCCCACAAATACGTCATCAAGCTTTGCGAAGGCAAGACTGAAAGAAATAGTCCCCTTTTACCCTCGCAATTCCACCAAGACCAAAAAGATTCTGAATCAGTGGCGGTCCGTACGAGTATACTTGGGCCAGACTAGGACCAGTACGCTTCTGTAAAGTCACGAACATTCCAATCCGATATCGTTTCATGACCCCTTGAAATAGAAAACAAGAAAACATAGAAAACATCAAATTATAAACAGACGGGTAGTAAAAAAGAAAAAAATCTATTTTGGGAATTTCTTTTTTTGCGGGAAAGGTTTGATTCGAATCATTATAGCAAAACCAGTCTGATTTAAATCTTCTTGATTTTTTAATATCCACCCTGACCTTACCCTTCCTTTTCCTCCCTCGTATCATAGCGCGTCTTAAGAACGAGGCCGTATCATAAAGGTTAATGAGGACAATGTTACTCACTCTCACTTTCCTCTTCGCCTCGCGACAACAACGCGACGCATGCCCACTGTCGACCAATCAGTGCGGGAGCCGTCCGCCATGAAATTGCAAACGCTCTGTCCGTGGTTTGAGCTGCTCCTAAATCTAGGCTCTCTCTAGCGTGTTGTTGCCTGTCGGCCGTCGCACGGGGGTGGAGGGAAGCGCACGCGGGCCCAGACAGTGTGCATTCGCGCTGCTTTCACGGGGAGATCAGGGCGGGACTCCTTTCCAAATTCCTCGTTTAAACCCCTGATATATGAGGTCGCTGCACGAGCCGGCTTAGCTGCGCTGCTCGGACTAAAGCGGACCGGAAGGCGGGGAGGGTCCGTGCGTGGAACGTCGGATTAAACGCGAGTTGCACCGGTTCGTCGAGGCCCACCCACCCTCGCCGGGAGGGACCGCAGGCTGCTCAACTTCGGCTAAGCGGTCTGCGTCATGACTGGACCGTGTCTCTCACGCTTCGGAAATTCAAAGCCACTCGACGGAATGTTTGATGACGAAGGGGCTGCTCTTGATAGAGTACAGTAGCGCGCTCCTTATAGATATACCACTTACTGGCCTATAATCTTCGACCATTTCCGCCCTAGTAGATTTTGTCACCACAAGCGGCGCTGGTACAAGTAGGACTAAAAAAAAAAGGAAGATAAAGAAATTGAAAGCTACAAAAAAGCATCGCAATTTTTTTAAATATTTTTAAAAGCAGATGTAGCACTCTTCAGGTGGCGTTTCAATTGTTCTGAAATGATTTGACCAGTTTCAAGTATAGATGGCGTTTCCAACCGTCCATCTTTTGACGAGTCTGTGGGGTTTTATGTCAGAGGAGACGCACAAGGCCACTTTCTCCACACTGACCTCTCTGAAACCACGTCCATCCGTTAGGTTCTTCAGTAGTTCTTGGTGACCAGTCTAAGGAGGAAGGCGAAGCGGTCACGAGAGGCGCGCGAGCTACGAAGCAGCATCGACGCCAGATGTATTTTAAATAAAACGTTATGTAGGCAACGAGCCTCTACTTATTGGTGACTCGGACGTGATGCCTTGCACATATCGCCGGTAACCCCAGTCACTACATACTCCTGACGTCACTACAAATTCCAAACTTCGGCAGCGCGCCTCTGGTGTTTCAACTTGTCCCTAGGGAAATCTTTCCTATGGCGTGACGAAAAGATTCCAGACCAGGTAAACTAAGGAACATGGTAGTAGTAGTAGAACACGTTTATTTAAACCGCCTCAAAGCGGAAAGAGGGAGGGCAAGGAGTCGGTGGTTCAAGGCCTGTACCCGCGACATGGGAGGATGAGTACTTCTAAGCCAGCTTCGTGAAGAAAATCCACAGTCAGAGACGTGATTTCATGTTTTTTGTTTTTGGATTTCTTGGTTGAACAGAGATTATGAGGGCTGTACGGCGGTTGAGCGAATCTGTTTTCTGTGTTTCAGGACTTATTTTTATGTGCGGGGATAATTATGGAGTTGCCCACAGAATTGGCACATGCATATTACGGTTCCGGATTCGCCGCATTTGTCGCCGAAACGTCGTAGAGCCACCGTCTGGAAGTTTTTATCTTGTAGCCCCATGGAAAGAACATGACTTCCGATGTAACCGCTGCGCGAAGCCTGCAATTCGGAGTCCACGAAGAGAATATTTCAGCGTTATCCATGTAAGTAGCACCACTCCCGCAGGCACGATGCGGCCACTCTGGATATGGAATGGCAGTGAGTTACTTTCAAGCCACGTTTTGCACGTTATAAATAATTTCGTGTCTCCGTATCTTCATCTGAAAGCACGTCAGTGCATCAGCACAAAGTAGGCTTCTTTCGAACGTCGCGTGTCGATTGGTAGATGGCCTGAACGTACTGTGCAATGCCTAAAACTACGCAGGATGATAATAAGGTGAAACTTGGAGCAGTTACGTTTGGAGGGTTTCAATTTTATGGTAGCTTTCTCTACCTGTCATTGCGCAGGATTTTCCGAAAGTCTTAAAAAGAAATTATACTTTTGGAACGAATTTATACTTTACGATTCAGTAACCGATTCATGTGATTTCTGGAATTTCTATCAAACTATATAAGACGGCTAGGGCTAAGAGTTACTTGTGCCATGACAAGAAGAAAATAGGTGGAGGGCCGTTGTTGAGGAATGAACAGGAAGTGATTAGGGGAAATTTATGTGGCCAAAATTAATCGCAAATAAAAATAAAGGATGGCATAAATCAACCAGTAACAAAATGACGAAAAATTGCGAAAGCAGCGTGGAAGGATCTTTTGTTCTTTTTGTTTTCTACCCCCTCCCAAACTTTACTCACACGTTCCTTCGCTAACAAATGCCACCATGTTCAGCCAATTTCTTTGCTCCTCACATCTCTCAACCCCTTCTGATTTGTTTTCGACGCCGGAACACGTTTTTATAATGGAGCATCGTGTCGCGTTCCACGTGTTTACTTTACTTGGGACTTTTGTTTGCTTGAACGATACGCTCGCCTTTCGTGTGTGGCTACCGTGTACGCCAATTTCCTCAGCAACAGATGTGCAAACGATTGGTTCCTTGTGGGGCTGCTTGGTGTGGCACAACGCGCTTTACGCTGGTGCTCGCTCATTTTTCTTCCAACTTCTCGGCCTTTTTACGACCATTTTTCTCTTCTTTGTGTAGGAAACATTTCTTGGTTTGTTTTAGGTCCCATGCAGCCATTCTTGAGCCCATAGAGCTCGTTGATTGGTTTTCAGGGCGAATTGAACGAAACATTTCCTCGCTGATTACACTACGCTAGTAAGTGCTCAAGATGCTACAATGGGCGCGCGTAGGGTGTACGAAATTGAAAAAAAAGTTCTTAGGCATACATTAGAAATATGTCCCAAGCTGAACCGTGCAGTATTTTGAATTTCGTCTCAGTTGATGTGCACTTAGGAATGAGAACCACTGAACGCCTGTATGCACCCTAGAACATGCCCCTTTCGGCTTACAAAGGATAACTTGACTCGTTGAAGAGAAAGTTGTGTAGGCAACCTCTTCGCATGTCATGAGAACTTCTCATTGGCGGCGAAGTACTCAAGGCTCAATAACTCAAAATACAACGCACTAAATTTCATCAGTAACAAAACGCATCAAAACCGTACACCTCTGTCAAAATGGATTTTTGTTTCTGTTTTTATTGCACAAACTTACGCAAAAGCTACGATGTATAACTTGTACTTAATTTTCATTCATGATGGCTTAACCATGTGTACAAACCCAGTGCTAAATACACAAGTGTTGCAACGCAAATGTTCGAGGCAAGTATTTCGAGCGAAAAGCTTTTGCGCATTGGCTACTGGATGTCGAATATTTTATATTCACTTTTAATTTTTAATAACAAAAAACTCCAGCATCCGGTGTACACGAGATTATATAAACTTTGCGCCCTGCGTGTTTTTTTTTTAATGCAATGAGATAATGTTGTAAACGAAACTGTGGCAGACAAGAAACCTCGACCTACGTGACGTTGCATTTGAAAGCGGCAGACGGATTTGCACAGCTGAAAGAAGATGTCCTCCACAACGCATCTAATAAAAGAAACTCAAGTTCAGGGCTCGCCGAGCACGTCATGGACGCTGCCCGTAATTCTTTATTTATTTCCTCTTAGGTACAGACGCCTGGGAACGACCGTTGCTTACAGTGCGCACGGCACACTGCAATTCAACGAGAAGAAGAGGCAGGACGAAGGGAACATATCTCGTACGCTGCTAGCTAGATGTATTCAGAAACTTCACGCAGAAACCTATTTTCCGCAAAAACCGTTCAAGGAAATGAAGCCAGAATACCATTGCGAGCCTGGATACGTATACTACGTCCACGCGGTCGGGGATCAACGCGCGTGTGTGCGTGCTTGCTTATCGCTCCAGGCAAAATATATGCATCTGAATCTTTCATGATGTCCAAATCCTCAACGCGGACGACGAGCGCCGAGCTCTTCGGAGTAGTGTCGTGCCGAGTTGTAAAGCCGCACTTCTCCTTTCTCAAAAAAAGAAAAAACAAAAAAATGCAGATGTTAGGTACAGGTTGCAGATACCACACGCAAGCGGCCGCATTAAAGCCGCATCTTGATTTCTTCGAACGCGAGACAAATAAAAAGAAAAGAAAAAAGGAACACTCGAAGCCCAAAGACACGGCTAGACGGTTTCTTTTTTTCCCCGTATTTCATCGCGTGCCGTCGCATGTAAATAAACGCGCGCGAGAGAAAACGTTATGCAAATCGATGCTTGTTGACGGAGCTGTTCTTTTGTCTTTCTCTTTTTTTTCCTTTCTTTATTGGTGTTCCTCGTGTATCAATCTTTCTCTATATAACGGCGCAGGAGTAAAATAAAATAAAAAATGTACTGCATTTTAGTTTTTTTTCTTCTTTTTCTTGATTGTCATAGACACCGCTGACGCCGTTATCGCCTTACTTTATTTCCATCGCGCTAAAGTACCGTACTTCCCTCGCCGTGTGTTTGTCCACCGAACCTTGCTTGTTTGCTGTCAACAAAAAGAATAATTGTGTTTCTCGCTTTTCGGGTGTTTCCTGCTCCGGCTGAGCGCGTTCGTTTCTGTTGTGTGTCTCATTTTTCAGTTCTCAGAAGGAAAGGCATCAACCCCGCTTGACGGCATTTCGTCGTCGCAAGTTTTCTCCAGGGCCATTAGCGACACGTGTCACCAATTTGGAGAGTCTATTACGCTAGACTTTGTTTAAAGCAGTAATAGAGTGAAGGCTATACACACTTTTAGGCGGCTGTGCATGGAGGTGGCCATAACTGACTTTAGCTTTGTTTTGTTGTTTTGTTCAAGTCGCTTTACCTCTGTCAGCGTGGTTGCGCGAGAGGTTATTACATTTCGATACTCACTAAGGGTCTTAAGAAGCGCTGGGCGCGTTGACCTCCGAGCATGTTGTCATGTACAAGTCTCATGAAATGACGTGTACACCAGTTGATAATACTCGTACAAAAAACGTGGAAGAAAAGAAGGGAGGTGACAAGGAGAGACCATGAGTACATTCGGTATCCCATTTTATAAACGACATCTGACACCTGCGAGGGCAGAAAGGACAGCTCGCAGACTCACGTAAGCTCGAAATTTGTTCGACTAGCAAAAGATAAAAGGAGAAACAAAAGCAGTTATGATCCCAGACGTGCGTTACGGCGAAGCTGATGGTCGGTAATTCTTCTCCTGGACCGAGCAGAGTCGCGGATGAGAGCGAGCTTTACACGCATTACGGGACTCACTTATCGCCCCGACCGCAGGGTTCGGCGCTCTCCCCGAAACGACACGGTGCGACCGGAATATTAACCGAGGGATCGGGAGCCACCCGACGTACGTAGCCCTCTTGCGTCTGCCCTCCCAGCTCTTGCGCTTCCTCGCTTCCTGGGCTACGTGCGACGCTTGAAAACGAACTCAACCATCGTCCCGTCCCCTTCTACTCTTTCCTGTTCTTTCGTTTTACGTGATGAATCGTCGTGCGTCGAAATTCGGCTTAACGGAACAAATCGTCGTCTTTGTGTCTGTGTGTGTGTGAATGTGTCTGTCTGTCTACCTCTCTATCTCTCTCTTTCTCGCTCTGTGTGTGTGTGTGTGTGTGTGTGTATGTACGGGCCGCCGAAAAAACCTGAAATTACGGTTATCCCCTTTTCTTTCCTTTTTTGTTTTCACTATTTGGCGTTGTACGTTTTACGACGCCGCCGTGGCCAAGGGTAGGGTAGGGCACCTCTTCCCGGTGACTTCGAACTTGAGAGAAAGGCTGGTTTAGGAGATCGTAGGCCAATGGCAGTTTTCATCGAGTGTTTTTGAACCTACTTTCCGGCTTCGTACTTAGACCGCTAGGCGCTGTGAATATCTGATTCTCTCGAGAATTCCGACGGGCGAACCTGCCGCCGCAGTTTTCGATTTTGCTGGTGTCGCCAATAGGCTACTGTCTCTTTCGAACGAGTGTGCGAGGTAAAAGTATTAAGCCGGGGTCACACTGCTTAAACATTCTACAAAAGACAGTCTGCAAACATATTTGAACTCGAATCGCCGTGAGATCTGTGCTTCGAATGCCGCATGACAATGAGTTCAAGGAGAAACTTCTTGGGCACACGGCATTCGAACCACGGATATTGCGGTGACTCGTATTTGCACGCTGTCTTTTGTATAATGTATGAGCAGTGTGACCACGGTTCGGTATTGCGACTCCATGGGGATAACCATTTGGTGTGCAGAAGACTTGGGAAGAAAACAAAAACAAATAAATAGTGCCGTATAAATTAGGTGGCTTGGAGCCTCGTTTAACCGGTTACCACACTCGCAAAGTGAGGTTGTTTCACTGTTTCCAACGATGGTGCCAGAGATATAGATGGGCGCACGCTTTCTAATCACCCATCCTTAGACGAACGGCACGTGGAGCATCTGTTCGGCCTTACTATATGTAGTAAAAAAATTAAATATAATTCACGCGAGAAAGGTTAGTTTTACCTGCACGGAGGCTCCGTTAACGCTCAATAGTTGTAAATTAGGCAATCAGATTGAAAGTTGGCAATGAAGGTTAGCGTTGCAAAGGAATCCTAATGAAGGCTTCAAGCGAACTGTCCAGTAATTTGTAACGAAGCTCCAGAAGTCAGATTTATAGCTCGTTGCTTTTCTTTTAGCGACAAACTTGTTTTCTGATCTCCATTCTTTGTTTTGTTTTTATGCACGATTAGCTCAGGTTTCAAATGGCGAAGTACTTGCATTTCGGCGTCATTCCCCCGAAAGCGTTTTAGAAAAAGGCACCACGCAGTTGCGTTTTTTAAGGGCTAGTGACACATTGGATTAGAGTGTGAGTCAGCAAATTATTGCAATTTGTTACCGTCAAACGGAATTGCGTTATCATGACCCCTGGAAACGCCGCACCGCACATGTCCCCCTTTGGAAAACGCTAACGCGGACGCCTTCACTTTTCTCTTTTGACTTTCTCTTTTGCTTCCTATATTTTGCTGCCTGTTTTTGACTTAGTTACGGGGTCAATGTTAGCGTTTCCCAAAAGGGGAACTGTGTGGCGTTTCCCAATGGCCATGCTAACGGATTTCCTAAGAGTCTTCCCAATGAATCTTCCTGTAATCCCCCCCCCTTTTTTTGTACTCTGCCTCTCAGAGTACGTCGACGCCCTGGATACGGCCATCCATATCACTCGTGGAAAGAACCCCATCCATCCACTCGTAGAAGGAACCGGATCCATATTACCCGTGGAGGGAACTGCATCTATCGTTTTAATTACAGACATGCACACATCGCAACCCACACACCACTACTACGGAAACCAGGAGCGAAGAACAACTGGCGACGGCACAGTGGCAACTGAGCACGCCCGCATTCCACCGCGCAGCGGCTCAACACCTCCTAGGTAACAAAGCCATAGTGCTGACTGAGATGACGTCACCATAGAAGGCGAACTCTGGGCACAGATTGAACACGACGATGGCGTCAACGTTCGGCTCAAACTTGACTCGAAGCCGAGCGCTGACGGAGCACTAACTTCCAATCTGTCCAACGATGGCGTTCTTGTGCGCGTGACTGACGAAAACGAAAGAAATTGTTTTGACGAAAATCCGGCGGTGCCTGTCCGTTTGTCAGCGCCGGAGAGAGGGAGAGTTTGACGCGTGCTGATGTCAGCGCTTCGGAGCAATGGGAGCGTCGCACGCGTCACACTCTCCCCCTCTTTCTCCCTCTCTCCTTGGCGGTGGCAAACGAAAGACACCGCCGGATTAGCGGCCAAACGTGCGTTCTAATGATAACGTATTAAAAGACAAAGCTAGTCGAACCAGGGGCGAAGAAGTTGAGAAGGAAGAGGCTGGAAGCCCTCCGAAAACGAAACATCGGACGCTGGTGTGAATGACCTTAGAAGGAATCACGTTGGAAGCTCTAAAGTGACAGCCGACGTTTTTATAAAAACTCTTAGCTAATTTGTCTTAGCTAAGTAGGCTCATTTCCAAGTTGCACACAGCCAAACGTCTTTGCTTTCAATTGTTATACTATCTTGATCCAAAAAGGCAAATAACTAGACGTTAGGAGCTTTGACAGCGTGAGGCTGACCTGTCATAGTAGGATGACACTGGTTCACTCTGTAGATGATAAATTTAGGCAATGCAGCACTACTGTTATAGACTGAGCTCTTTAAAGTGCATCACGTGCTAAACAAGTTACAACCTTGTACGCCATATAGCAGACAAGGTTGTTTTCGTCAGTATACCCTAGACTGTAGGGCCTGACCATTATCAGATAATTATAGAATTAATGTCACTCGAGACCCCTTGGTACTAGAGTCCAAGTTATAGCCCACGCTGAGGTTGCATTCCAGTTAATTCCGCGGTCGGTGCCCTGGGATCTTGTGGCCGACCATGAGTGGCCACCAAATGGGAGAGTTCATTTCCCCTGGTTGTGCGTGCTTCGGTGCCACGTTGAAAGTCTCTGATCAGCTCGCCAGCGTAATCAGTCTTGCCTGGATTCCAGTAAGCTTTTTAAAGCATCAAATGCTTTTTAACGGGACCCTCCAATCCCAAAACTTTCTCCGCCCGTTCGTTCGACCGTTCAGTTCCCGCCAAATTTAGCGGAGAAATTGACGTCCCGAGACCGATACATCAGTTCAATTTCTCCGCTATCTTTAGCGGGAAAACTTACGTCACGTGATCTAACGTCACGAGACCTATAGACCTTTTCACCCTCCGTCGCATGGGCGCTGCCATCTTGGAGTCACGTGACGCGGCCATAAGGTGGCTTCAAATCTTCCCTCCTCTCTCCACTCGGCGCTTTGGCGAAGGCGTTGTATTCGTTTTTGTTCGTCGCGTTTTACCGCGAGTCTTTGTCTTGCTTTGTGAAGTGTCGTCTGATACGTATTTTTACTCCCTAACTGCATGCCATCGTTATGTGCACAACTTCTGCACTTTATGTTATAACAGGTTATGACTATTTTCACCGTCGGTGTACCAGATACGTATGAGGAAAGGAATCAGCGTTAGTACTGGCGCACATTGAGTGTCTTGGTGTCTCTTACGACACACGAGGGTTGAGTGGCCAATTATTTAAGAAAGCGCAAATTTGCTTAAGTGATAGTGGCTAAGTGATAGTGACGCAATAAGAACCGCAAGGTGTATTTATGAGCAGGCATTCATGATCTTAAAGAAGGCAAATAGAGTCAGCGCAAGGAGTCAATCTGTATGTTTCTTAAGAGTGTCGTGCTCTGCCTTCATAATAAATCCAAAACAGTTGCTTTTCATTATATGGTGGAATCATTTTTGCGGTATAAGGATTCGCTTGATCTGTTTATTTATGAATGTAAGCAACTATACATTGTGCTCGGTCTCATGTCTGCATTCATTCAATTTTCTAATTCAATTAATTTATTTAGACACAAAGAGCCGGGCTCATCGGGTGAAAAACCCGTCAAGGACAGCTTGTGACTGCATGACGAAAGCGCCTGAGGCACGCAATATGTGACGCCGAAAAGAAGCCACCGCATGGTATTCACTCGAGTGCAGCGTTGTCGATGCCGGGTTTACTCTCGATGCCGCTGAAAGAAAAAAGCGTATCTGTTCAAACACACACATTACGTCTACCCAAAATCATGAAGTGGTGCCTGGTTTTTGAATTGAAACGAGCTTACTAAAGGTCAATTCTCTTGTGCCATTTAATTTTATTTCGCAAGTTATACGGAAAATATGCGTCATACTTCAATTGACGGGTTCGTCCCTTGTCTTATATTTTTAATACGTTGTAAGAAAATGTCCGTATAACAAATAGTTTCCTAAGATCAACATTGTGAAATGCTGCAAATGAATACTTTCGCAGAGTTGATAGTTGAAAGAAATTTCCTACTCGACCTAGGATGGGCCATCAACACATCTCTTGAGTACTTAATTTCTTTAAAGAAACCGATGGAGACAATGTTGCTTCTTCTTTGCATTCCATGCGGTCGGCAATTCCATTGCATCTGTCCGGGAATTTTCACAAAACGTTCGTGTCCTCGAAAACCGAACAGTGAGCACAAAACCTGCGAGATCATCAGTTCTCCGCGATTCAGCACATTGTTAGTCAGGTCGTCGACCTGCTCTTTCACTGCGCCATCATGCATTAGTTTCTTCATTAGTTTGTTTTTACGGCCACTAGTGTCAGAGGGTACGTCCAGTACGGCCGTAGACATCGGTAATCCTCCCCTGGCATCATTTCAGTCGTTTCGCCGCCGAACCTGGCTGAACGAAGAACATGATCAGATGAAGGTGTTCGTAAAAACGTCCACAATTTAGGTTCGTAACTACTTCGTAGTTCTCAAAGGGGCCTATTACCACTGCATCATTGGTTCTAAACCACAAGGGATGCATGTTTATCTCAAAAGTAAGCGAAAACGACATAACACACCAACACAGCCGCGAGCCCGCTGAAACTGAAACCAACCAAATTGGAGCCATTTTATGGCGCCGCGTGTGTCAGCGCCCTCTGTCCACTGGTCAGCTAACTACTGAAATGAAAAGGTCTACGTTAATTCAGTTTCTCCGCTGAATGCGGAAAGATTGATGTCACGTGACCGATTTCACGTGACCTATTACACCAATTTAGTCACCGGCTAAATTTAGCGGAAATATTGATGTCATGTGACCTTTGCTTGCAGTCCGTTTCCCTGTTACATTTATCGGGGAGATTCATAAAAATGTAGGTTCTTCACTCACCGAAACGACTGTCTGATGCCTTCTAGACAAATGTATACGATCGCTCCCCAAATGCTACGTTTCATGAATTACAGGACTTCGAAGATAATGGTCGAGGTCAATACCTATTTTTTCATCTATCTGGCCCTATCATGGGAGCGCGCGACACTGCAGGGAAACGAAAGTGCTGTCGATAAAGAAAGGATGCAACGACGGCACCGAGAAGAGAAAAGAGAGGAAAGGAGCAAGATGGGGGAGGTGGAGGTCCTTCTAGCCGGGCATCAATCGGCACGCGCGCTTCTCGCTGCTCATCAGTCTCCCAGGAGGACCCGCTGTTTCTTCCTTGCTGGCTGCTGCGTCTGCCCGCTCTAACGACGCGGTGCTCCAATCCGAGGCGGAAGCGGCCGCAGGATGATTGCGGCAGACGGCGGTGGACAGTGTGGCGGTGCCTCTCTTTAATCTGGCCCTGTGGCACGCATTAACGGGCGACCGGGGAACGAGTTTGGCGGGGAGAGTTTGTCGATGGCCCGTTCCGAGAACGGGCCGATGCTCGCCCCGCGCTCCACCCGTCGTCCGTCGTCGGACCGACGCGAGAAGACGAACAGCGAAAGTTGAGGGCGAGCGCTGCGAGGGCCCGAGTCTTCAACTTCGCCCCATACTATGGACCGCACCGCACTCCACGAGCTATCCCAGCCAATCAAACGCCGCGTGAGCGTCACGTGAACTTTGGGGACGTGCGCGCCGAAGCATGAAGCAGGGTTTGGTTTACCTCAAATAGACCTCTCTCTTTATACATAAGTCCAATATCGCGAGTGAACACGACAGAAAAATTATCAGGGAGTTTCGCTCATATCTATATACTTTAATCTTGTATTTCTCAGGACACTAACTGCATCAGCTGCCAAAAATCACAGTTTCAAAAGTCGAAACATTCATTGCAAATTTAAAACGTGCGTCCTCGTGAAAATAGTTCGTTATTTGATCTGTTCTAAGTGCTATATGTTTCTTATGACTCGTTCCTGCAGATTTCTTTGTGTCTTTTTAAGTTGCGCACTCCTGCTCGGTCTTAAATGAGTCCGCAGTATCGATAAATAAATAAATACATTCAGAGCACTGGATTGACTGGAATGGCTGGTAGCATCCGCCGCGGTCCGTGGTAAGGTAAAACGGAGTCTAGTCGTCCGCCCCGTTCCTCTGCTCGTTTTTCTCGGTTGTTGTTCCCTCCTCGCTTCGGTAACGCCGTTGTTGTGGTGCGGGCCCCACCCCTTTTTTGGTGGGTGGGCACAGGGTTGCCGCTTGCTCGGTCGGGTTTCGAAACGGCGTGGCGAGGGCGGTTCCCCCGACTACAAATACTGGGAATTGTTCTTACTTTTTGTCTGCGGACCTTCCGTTTTCTTTCTTTCTCACTTTCTTTTTCTCCTTTTAGTTTTTATCTCAAGTGCGGTACGGGAACGGTAAAGAACTGGGCGATGTTAGGCGCCGCCACTGAACCTGTTTCGCGCGTCGTGACTGCGCGATGTACATGGGCGCTCCCATGTTTGAGGAGTCGCCCTGCTGTACTGTCTGGGAAGGTCTTCCTCCTATACTTCGTTTTACCTTCAGTCCAAACGCAGCCGACGCTACGAGCTGATGGGACCGATCAGACAGCTTCGAAAGGTCACCATCATTGTGTTCACAATGTTCATGTACATGCTGTATCATCGCTGAACCAATCATAAACAAGAGGGCCTAGTGACTTGCGCTTTTGAGGCTGCTTGATTTGTCCTATTGGCTCGTTGCGACGGCTGCGTCTGGACGTAAGCTAAGACGAAGTATAAATCTTTGAAGTGGCATCACTCACAATGTAAATGAGTGCCCGTGCTTGTTCAAACATTACTAAGAAAAAATAACACACCAGAGTTCCGGTATTCAATTTTGACACTTCACACCAAGTAAGCGTAACCTCAAACTGCCGCACCACCGTCTTCTTTCGTTGTATGATAATTCTTCCATCGCCGAAGGTGTGAGCCATTTCAGACGTGCGGATATGTGCAGTTTTTTGGAAATATATCACGTAAGGTTGAATTCAATATAAGTACCCCCGAGGAAGTTTATACGGTTAATGTGTTTAGCCAGTTTGCGGGGTGTATACCTGAGGCTAATATGAGAAAGGAGGCGTGTAAGCCGTCTTTGAGCTGGTTTCACGATGCCAGAAATGACAGAGATGTTCCCGCTTTTAGAGCCCGAATTACGCTTTTCTTCGGTGTTCAAACAAACGCATCACAACAGAGTATAATACTAACAAGGATTCTTTAGCGGGCAACGCTGGTTTAAAGGCTTCCGTTCCGTTTCCGAACGTTGAACAAACTGTTTTATTCTTTCGTTCCATAATCAGAGGCAGACAATGGCCCTATACGCGGAGGGGCGGGAACGAACCTTGAATGGAGCGGGATCCCGAACTCAGCCGGGCCTAGATGTTCCGGGTTGGGGAGAGCTAGAATTGGGTGTGCGCACCCAAAGCAAGTTTTTGATTTATTTGCCCGTTCTACGGCGGCCGTCCTGAATCCAAATTAGGTTTTAACGCCGGTTCCCTGCGAGTTCCTCTCCAGATTTATCGCCCTTTCACCGTTGGGGCGTATAGGTGCTTCGGAAAGCCGTTGGAGCGCGTGGAGGCGCCCCGGCCTCCGCTTTTAATTGATGCGGGCCATTTGTGGCGATTCATTCGGCCGCTCTCTGAACTTGGGGAGCTGATGCAGACATCTACTGGAGCAAGAAGTTCCGGTCTTCCTTCGAGGGTTTAGAGCTCAATACCGGAAGTAATGGGGGTGAGAGCGGGATTGGTATTCCGTCCAGCCTCGATGCGAATTATTTCGTCTTCTCTTTTTCTTGTTCAATAAATGAGTTTTGAAGCAGATGTTTGCGCGGTCCTGAAGGGGGGGGGGGGGGGAGAGATCGGGTCGGTGGCCGCGTGTATTTACGCAATGAAGCTCCGAGTACGTGGAGCAAAAGCTCGCGATGCGGCACCCAGGGATATCCTGTCTTAAATTCCCATCCCGCGTTTCAATCTCGATGGGCATCGGACCGGGATGCAGTTGTGTATAACTACTGCGTGATGCACGTTAAAGACCCTAGGCTATCAGGGGTACTGCACTGGCTAAATTTCTCACCTGCAGTGTGCAACAATCTTGCAAAGGCTCTCGAAGGCTAAACTCGCACTGTCTAAACAACCACCGACTAATTTGTTTGTTGACGGACCCGGCGGCAGCGCGGAGCACATGGAGCGAAAGCTCGCGCTGCAGAACCCAGGAATCCTGGGTTCAATCCCCATCTTTGCCCATTTCGATCTGGATGAGCATCGTACCGGCGTGCAGTCATGTATCACTACTGCGTGGTGCACGTCAAAGACCCCAGGCTATCAGTGCTACTGCATTGGTTAAATTTCGACTCTACAGCGTGTCACAATGTCGCCTTACTCTGGCAGACTAAACTCGCGCTGTCTGTACATCAAACGAAACTTGTTTTGTGGAGTGCCTGCTACCCAAATATTTTGTCACAGCGTTTTTTGCTGCTTCAGAAGTTGCGTACTGCGCTATCGCGAAGACCGGCTCGAGAACGCGTGGCTCTGCGCGATTATGTGTTTGGAGAAGCGATCAAGCAAGTACAGCGGTTTTTTAAATGTACGCCTCCGCCTTCGCGAATCTTACAAGGTCGCACAACGCTTAGGCCTTTTTTTACATTTTAGCTCTTATGTAGTAGTTAGTTTCGAGGGATGCGTGGATTTCCTTTTCGCGAGCAGAGCCCTCACTTCCTCGAAAGTCTTATACAAATCGTAATAATAATCATGTTTTTGCAAATATTATGAACATTAATGTATTATTTTTTTAATGTATTTGTACTTGGAGTAGCGGATTGGGATGCAGACTTAGACGTTTTCAGTTTTCACTTTGTTCGCTAGATCACACAAGGACACTAGAAAAGACTATAGACCTTTTCATCCCCCTCCGCATGGGCGCTGCCATCTTGGAATCACGTGACGTGGCAGCCATTAGGTTGCTTCAACTTGCTGCTCCGCTCTCCCATCCGCGCCTTGGCGGATGCGTTTTATTCGTGTTTTTCGTCGCGTTTCACCGCGCTTTCTTGTCTTCCGAAACTGTAGTCCGATACGTCTACTCGACGACTAATACATCTCGAGGGTTCAAACGTCCTTATGACAACTGAGGTTTGTTTACTAATAGTGGCGGAACATTCTCTGTAAGAAGCACGATTATTTACATCGCGCATTTAGGATCGGAAGGCGTCAAGAATAGTCAGCGCAAGGAGACTATTTGTATTTCCTGAAAGTATCAAACTTTGTATTCATAATATATCGAAAACAGTTTCTTTTGATCACGTGAGGAAACTCGCGGAAAAGATAGACAACGAACGTTTAACTTGTATTTTATCTGAGGCTAGAAGTAATGGTACGTCTACACCAGGCGATTTGTTTGTTCACAATATCACACCTACATGTGTATGAGGTTCACATTTTTTTTCGACGTTAACATTGGGTTGGTCGGTTTATTTGTGAAGTTGAAGAAATTGTATACCGTGCTCGCTTCCATTTTGCAATCATTTAAGTGATTTATTGATTATATTTAGATAACCAGTGCCATCGACTTAATTTATTTTAACACAAAGGTTGGGAATTCCCGCGTAAGAAACTGTCAAAGATACTAACAGTAGGATAGCGTGCACAAGGAAATAACGTCGTTTCTATTTGCAAATTCAAAACGCAGTTTGGGTTCGGCGCATGCTTGACGACTTTTTTTTCAATTTTTTGCGTACGCTGTTTTGCGTTCACGATATTTGACGCCGAAAAAAAAAAAAGAGCCGTCTGCATAACAATTATTTGAGTCCAGGATTGTCGATGGCGAACAGAAATTTACTTTTGGTGGCTGGCGACGCCAAGATTTACAAAGCGAATCTGTTCAAACAAATAAATATTCGTTCAGACAGGTCCGTGAAGTGATGCCTAGCGCTAGAATTCAACCAAACTTTCCGAGGTATTGCTCCTCCTGCGCCCTTTAAATTTATTTGGCCAATTTTACGGAAAACGAATGCCAGATTTAATTTGACGGGCCTGTCACTTATATCATATCTTGAGTAAGCAAATGTTCATATAAAAATAATTTATTTCCTGGGGCCAATATCGCGAAATGCTGCTACTTTAGCAGGGCTGGCAATTTAAGAAATTTCCTACTCGGCCTGTCAAAACATGCTCGAGAACTTAATTAAAAAAAGAAAGAGAGGCCGAGACGATACTACTTGTTTATATCAATTATCTGCGTCATTACACGATACGTTTTAGTCAGCGAAGTTCTCTTAAAGTTGGGTGCCCACGAAAACCAAACAGTGAGTAGTAAACTCGCGAGTTCATCTGGTCTGGCCAATTCAGCGCATTGCTAATCAAGCTGTCGATATGCTTCTTGACATTCACGTGTTAGTCTCTTCATTAGTTTGTTTTTCTGGAAACTGGTGTCATCGGGTACGGCCGTAGACGATGGTAATCTTCCCTGTACATCAGTCAGGCGTTTAACAACCGACCATAATCAGATAAATCAAAGGAGTTGGTAAAAAAAGCCCGCAATTTAGGCTAAAATACACCTCGTAGTCCTCAAAGTGGCTCAATACCACTGTTTCATTGGCTGTGTGCTACAAGGAAAATGATCGTACCACAAAATTAAGCAAAAACAACGTAAAACAGCAAGTAGCCGCGTTCACGTTGAAACCGAAACCAACCAGATTGAAGCAACCTAATGGCGCCAAGTGCGTCAGCGCCCTCTATCCGCCGGTGAGGCAACTACCAAAATGAAAAGGTCTATATGTGGCGCGGGTTGCGAGAAGGCTTCATCAGTAGGCAAATGGCTCTGATGCGCGAAAGGAGAAAAGGCGTGAGGAGATTCCTTAGAAACAGTACGCGGTATGCCATATTATCATGAAATATCGCACAATGTGAAGGCATGTGCGAACAAATTTGGTGTGGACGTTCTTATTAGCACGGACGTTAAGATGGAGGAAGATACCCCGTTTCTTGCGGGGAAGAAAGGGTGCCAAAAAGCACATAGAGAGAAGTCGGTTGCCTGTGAGAGTGGGGTAGGCTATGGGATTCCTTTGGCTTGTGGGTTCAAATACGTGGGCCCAAATTCCAGATGTCTAAGTGACATATTAACCGAGCATGGGCGAAACGTCAAAATCAAAGCTCCCAACTCAGAAGTAACGAAGGGGCTAATTGTGGCGAAACATGTCCAGGAATAGAGTACACGCAATTGTACAATCCAGTGGGCAGAAACAGAAGTCGGGCACAAAAAACGAAATAACATAAAAAGAGTAGTAAGAGAAACAGAACAAAGACGATAAGCAATTGTATGAGCCAAGCATCTTTGCAGCTTGGTAACGCTTCAAATGCCTTCAAGCTCCTAAAAATATAAATGTGTGGGTGTGTGTGTGTGTGTGTTTTTTTTTTAAGGGAAGTGCCAAGGTTAAGGTCAATGGCGCATTTGTTTTGCGGAGGGCATACCGGTTTGTCTTTGTAAGCAATTCAAATGATACTGCACGACGACGTGCGCAAACTGCATTTGTTCAGAAAAAGGGGACAAGTGTCAGGGCCGAAGTGTTCAGGGTTTGAACTGAATGTTTTGACCTTTTGTGTGAAAAGGGTGGCGACCTTGAGGGTAGAATGTATATAAGAGAGGTTTACTGAATCAACTTTTAACTGAGTTTGAGACTTTGTCTTCCTGTCACCTTTTTCTTCCTCTTCCACTTTTGTTGTTTCTAGTTTTATCGTCCCAGTCTCGGGTAATTCATCAAAATAGTAAATATACACCAGCTGGCCTGCGCTTTCACAGTATTTTCGTACCCGTATAGTTTTCTCTTGTAAATCCCTCTTCGTCGCTTCTCTGTACCCGGAGATTTGGCTGAACCAGTGTTTGAGGGGATCAAGTTGATTCTTCCAGAAGAGCCTGAGATGCACTTCCCTAATATAATCCCCAAAACGTTTTTTTCCCTAAAATAAAAAAAGGCTTGTCTTTTTCTTTGTTCTTTCTGTCTCTATGGGATTGGCGCAGTTTTCTACAATTGTAGTTTTTTGTTGCTAGCAATATTTGAAAATTCGAATAATGCAAACATTCAACGGCTTTAGCTCCAAGCTAGGGGCAGTCACTTGCCAGGCAACATAATTTTAACGCGTTTGCAGAATATGGCTTTCCCAGAGCTCAGCGGGTGTCCTGAAAAGATTTCAGGATTATCCGCTCCGAGGGTTTTGTTTTATGAGGTAAGAATTTATTCAGAATTGTGTGCGGCTTGACAACGTACAATGTATTCGTCTTTCGTTGAACCTGCAAACAAAAACAAAATGGGCAAAATCTCGGGTATTGCGTAGTTCCGTTTGGCTTAAACTACCATCCAATCCATCTAGGTAGAAAGGTTAGCTCGGCCCCGTGCTGTTCATGAGGGCTCTGAATAGAAAGCCACGTCGAAAGCATACTGCCGCCAGACGGATGCTGCACTTTGCGCACAGCTGCAATGCGGTGAATCAAAGTCGAAAGGTTTTAGAAACTTTTTGTGGTTTTACACTTCAATGACGTCATTCAAGTATATTTCTCCACTAGAAAAAGAAAACATTAATTAATAATTTTAAATAATTAGTATAGCCTGTGAGTTGAGGGAGCTGTATCACTGCCCAATGGTCATAACGTAATTGGTGGACAAATGATGCCCACCATGTCTACCACTGTTGAAACCCTGGTTCGTGTCCGCAAAAATGCGCCAGCTCACAAAAAAAAAAAAAGCCGTGGCTTTTTTAAATCTTTTATACGGAGATTCCCCATAAATAGCCGTGTGTTTAGCTAGAGCGTGGCTTTTTCTGTGCGCATACTCGCAACTTTCAGCGATGGTGGTACCGCGGTGTGAGAATCGCGCTCCCTTAGCTCCTGGATGATTGACTTCCCAATAGCTGTGCTTGCCTACATCCGTCCTGACGTGAAAGAAATTAAAGTAAGGCTCTAGCAGGGCTCGTATATAGCAAAACTATATTTACTTACGCGTCGCAGATCCAGCCTCGTTCTGCTGCTCTGTGACTACAGTGCCCTAGAAGTTCGGTAGTGGGCTCACCGCCCTATCTCCCCCGTGTATTGAGCTGAAGCGGCCGATGTCGAAAACGCCGGAGCCGCAGCTGTAGAATCCTCCTGAAACTTCTCCCGCCCGCTGCCCGCGATTGGTAAAAGCCGCCTAGCCGACCTGGTCTGGCCAATGCGCGCTGGAAAGTTTCAGGAGGAAACGCTTACAGCGCCACCGCCCCGTCGACATCAAACGCGTCAGGCCGAGCCGTCCCTTGAGCCCACTACAACTCTCAAGGCCACTGCACTATGACGATCATCCAGACGATAGCCATTTTAATAGGCGCCAGTGCGCCCCCTATGGTTTATGGGCGCCAGTGCGCCCCTAAAACATACAAAACAAATTCTAACAAATTTGTTTTGTATGTTTTGTCAAGTCGGTGTGTTTATTTTAGTTATGACGTACGAGTCCCCGGCACCTGGAATAGTTTTGCAACCACAGATATTGCATAGTCATTGGAGCATGATGCCGTAACCATTCTCATTTGCTGATCTAATGAAAAAAGTACAAATGATTGGCACTATACGTGTGCATTAGCGGGGCAGTATTAATTCAGGGATATCTTAGAGAGTAAGAAGTAAGCGAAATCCGAGATACCAATAAGGCGCTCGGCGTTACCAGGGCGCCCGATAGAAAGGCGAAAGCCGTGATTGTACAACCCGCCATAAGGCAATAGAGTCGTCAAGCACCCTAGGCTCGCGTCGCACGAAAATACGCGCCTTTTTTTAATGTTTGCCCGTTGGAAACCTTCTATCTATTTTCTGCGATGACGCCATCACTCTCGTCGTGAGGTTTCGCCATGCTGACCAGGATGTTCAGCCCTTTCCATTGGAACGGCTCTCTCAGCAGAAATAATCACCGAGCGATTAAAAAAAAAGTTATTTCAAGGTCGACGGAAATAGTCTTGAAACTTTCACAGAAAAGAAAGTTTCGAAGGTCGACTGAAAAACGGCTTTCAGCAGCTTCGACGCCAACGCTCTTTCATTCAAAGATTTGTCTGCTACAGAACCGTCGTGATGGATCGCCGCAAAGAAACGAAACCGAACCTGTTTGAGGATACCGGAATGCAATAATAAATAGAGCGGAAAATAAAACAAAAAAGAAAACGAGACGCCGCGGTTTGTAGTAAGCGATTCCTTCGTGTGATTCGGTATTCAGGAATCCGCTAACAGATTTACGAGCACTCGCAGCTTTTCTGCTGCTGCTGTTTTTTGTTTCTTGTAACGAGCTGCCGATCCCCCAAGTGTTCGACGGACGACGTGGAAAGAAAAGTATCGACAACGTCAGGAATAAGGCAAAAACTGGTTTCAATGTCAGTCGACCGCGTTTTCGGAACAATCTGCTGGAGAAACAAACTCACGAGGGAAGAAACATATACCACCGCCTCAAAATGTATCGCGGCGTGTACCTTGTTTTGCGGACATGCGGCAAGACGTCTCGTTCGTTTCGAAGAGAAGACGGAGTAGCCAAAGCCGAATGCCAAATGAAAGCGTCTGAACGTGGAGATCCCTCTTCTCGAACCGCGAGACAAGGAAAAGGTCCAAGTTTTCGAAAAGAAACGGGCGGAGGGGGGACTGGAGTTAGAAGTGTTTCGCTCGACGATTACCTCCCCTCGAAGACGGCGCTATGCGGAGAGAATCCGCTAGCCATCCTGGACACTCGGCGGAAGCTTGTGTTTTGTACATACATCTGGCAAGCACATACATCTGTATGCGCGTTTCAGGTATCGCTGTCGCAGTTACCGCTGTTGCTTTTGTCTCGAAACACGCCCTTGCGAAATTCTTTCTCGGTCCCCTCAACTACCAGAACATGGTCTGTCCCGGTCGTTACCGTCGGACGAAAGAAAACATTCGAGGAAAAAACAACAATAAAATTAAATTAAAAAAAAATAGGTAGACCTATAAAAGATGAACATGGACGTCGTCGCGAGCTCGTAGAATTTGCATTTTAAATTCGCCACTCGCGCCCCCGACTATTTTGTGGGGGAATGATCTTCCTGTGAGTTCGGGGACTGTGCTTGTCTGCAAGATGGTACGGAGTGTTCTTCTGGGTAAAGGTGGGTTCATCCCCCTTATCGATAAAGTTCTCTTTCATCGTTTTAGGTAGATTAATTATGCTCGCTCAAAATGCGTTCACGGAATCTTTTTTTTTAACTTATACATGAACAAATAAAATGCTAATTCGATTTTTTTCCATATATTATTGCGGTGATGTGGAGATTGAACTTTTCGTTCAATGCTGACATGTTGAAACCGTGGTCGTTCTTGTAACCCTATTACAAAAAAAAGAAAGAAAAAAACTTTATCTGATATATTTTGGTCTACAATTTTTAGAAAACCGGAATAATAGTGGTCGTATCAACGTAGAGGTGGCGGTCGCATAAATTTGTCAGGTCCAGTTTGGAGCGACAGCAGCAAGCAGGCATAAACAATATAAGGTGTACTATAAACATGCAAAAAAGTGCTAGAAGCTTTTAGACACTTGAAGAGGAACGCAGCCACACTGAGAGCAAGGCGATAGTATAGGGACGAGGAATTAAGTGAGTGCGAAAAAACTAACTGTCAGCTGAGACTGAGAGAATATAGTCGGGGAGTAGTCCGGTGCACCAGCAGCCGATTGCGACGCGTTTCCGAAGTCTGCTTCGTCGGACGCACTCGGTAAATTTCACGTGAAACAAATTATGATGCCCTCTGAGGAATGACGATCAGAGAAAAGCCAAGAATCTGCCATAGACCATTTGTGTTGAAAATTATAAGCAACACGCATTGTTCCATGTATAAGAAAACGTTTTCGAACGCGGAGCACTACCGAAGTACCTAGAGTGAAAAAAAAAAGTGAAGTATACTGACGAAAACAACACCTGAAGAATATATATACTCGGTTTCACCATAGGACCTACCGCAATGGACAAAATGCGCGAGCCATGTTAGCCAATTCAGTGCTGCGTCACGCTTACACCTAACTTCAGGACTGCTCGTCGCTTCGCCCAACTAGAGAGAGCCTCAAGTAAGAGTGCTTTCAACTCAAACCATTGTAGAGCGTTTGCAATTCAATGGCGGCGTTAGAGATGGGGGAGTGTGTGGAGGATTACACACGCTTTCGCGTTTAAGAAATACTTATCCTATCGAAACGAAAATGGTGTCTAAAGAAGAGTTTTATTTGATTTACGCGTAAAATATTCAAGCATCTCCAGGGCTGTTTATAACCGGAGTTGCGTAGAGAAAACCACCCGTAGCCCCATTAACCCACAGCAAACTTTCGCCCTGTAACGTAGCCCAACCGGTATATCAAGTGACACAAACCGATCTGCGGATTGGCTCCGGTGAGGTGCATGGTGTAAAAGGCGCAATAAACAAAGGACTCCGGTGACTCGTAGGGTCCAGTTGAGGCCAGCCAGGTTGGGGCACACCTTATAAGGTGAAACGGAGTATAGAATATGATAAAGCCCATGTATCGTCCACACAAGATGTGCATAGCGTATGTCGCAGTCTGGCTCTGCTTACAAACCTTGTTCCAGCGTTAGTTCAGCCGGTGCGTCCTTTCTAGGATAAGGATGGCTAGTTGGGCTAGTTGGTTTTGCATCATGGTGTAATACGCCAAAACAACAAGGACGAAAACGAAGGGAGAACTGGACAGGACGCGGCGTAACTTTCAACTGAATGGTTTATTTGGATGACACAATTTTAAAAAATATAAAAGCAGGCACACTTGGCAGAACACAAAGTATATGGTCTAAAACACCCCCCTCCCCTCAAATGCCAGCGTCATTGGTTCTTCAAATAGTAGAATTCTTTATCAGACAAGGACAAAGAGGATGCGCTTACACAAGAATTGTCGTGGTGGGACCTAATCAGGAAGGCTTCGTGAATTTCTCTGGCCGTTTTTGTTTTGTAATGGCCCATGACACAGGTGTCACCAAAGATGGGGCTGCACTTTCCAGAGTTGGGCCCGCATTCGCAACGGTCACAGTGGACCGCTAAGTGGCCAGACGGGGACTGCCTGATCGCCAACGCATGCTCTCTGACCCTATCATTAATGCACCTCCCCGTCTGGCCAACGTACACCTTACCACATGACAGGGGAATTTTGCACGTGACGCTAGTGGCGCACTCGCGGAACTTAGTGACATGTCGTTTTTTGCAGGACTCTTGCGGCACAACCGATTCCTCTCCCAATCTGCTTATCCTTTTGCACAGCGAAGATAGTTTCTTCGGTGCAGAAAAAACGACTGGTATGTCAAAGCGATGGGCCACCTTCTTCAGATTGTGGGACATCTTGTGAATATAAGGCAAGACAACAGGCCTACCTACCCTCCTGGGAGCCCTTTCGCACACTGCGCCGTTGTCTTTTTTCATATTTTTTTATAAATATTTTTAATATTCTTTTTAAAATTGTGTCATCGAAATAAACAGTTCAGTTGAAAGTTACGCCGCGTCCTGTCCAGTTCTCCCTTGGTTTTCGTCCTTGTTGTTTTGGCGTATTACACCATGATCCTTTCTGCGCCTGCCGTAACATCGTACACGATCTTTCCTACTCCACTTCTACACAGTTTCTGCGCCATTCAAACAGCCTCAGCATCCTAGAGCCATCCTCCCGTTTGTCAGACAGTTCGCGAGGCAGCACGAAAACTACCTTGGCCGGCGGGCCGCCGAAGAAACCCACATCCACCACCACGGGTATTCGGCTCATTCGACCAAACAAAGAACATCCGTCGCGGCGGGGGACGGGGGAACGGGGCAGGGGCCGTCACGATGCTTCTCCATTCAGACGATAAAACATGGCCCGCACAAACAACGCCCACGAAGAAAACCAAATCAAACGAAACACAAAGACATACTACATCTCGAGGAATCCCGTAGCTAGGAAAGGAAAGAAAGTATGGCGGCGATGTTGCCGAGCGGCGTGCGAGGTGCGGCGGGGGGTGAGGGAGGACGGCGGGCGGATACCGGAGAGCCCGGCCGGAATGTTCAGGGGGTCTCGGGGTCGACCCCGATGATGACCCCTCCGGGAAACGAGAAGGGCAAGAGTCTTCGCGCGCGGTTTTCTCTCTCGACGCTGGTGTGCCTCTCATCTCCCGAAGATGGACCGTGCAAAAAGGCTACGAAGCCGTCCGGTCCAATGCGGGGGAGCCTGGAGCGTGACCTCGAATGTTGCGTATCACTCCGCAGCGATTGCGAAGGCTACGCGAGCCGCCCTCGCTGCGGCTCTGGGCATAGGTTTCACATTGAGCCTGTATCAGATGTGCAAAAACGACTTCCCTGATACACGTAATCAGGCACGTAGCCAGGATTTTGTTTCGGGAGGGGGGGGGGTGGAGGGGGGCCCGTCGGGCCCGTCCATTACAAAATGCTGTATGAGGGGGAGGGGGAGAAGATGTCCCAGCAAAATGGAAAATTTCGGGGGGGGGGGGGGGGGGGCCGGGCCCATGGGACCGCCCCCCCCCTGGCTGCGTGCCTGTCATCTAGTCAGTTCAATGTGTCTCGAGTGTCACATGACCTTCGGGAGGGTCGTGCTCACGTGATAAGTTCGCAGCGTTTGGTCAGCTGGGACGTTTCGTAGCGTCCGCTAGCGGTCCATCGTATGAGGCGAAACGGAGCACGTCAGTCGAGACGGCGAGAAATAAACGCGCAGCGGGCGGAGAGAGAGGGTCACGGACGAGGCCGTCCGTTTGCTGCTGCTGTTGCGCGTAGAGCTGGTGTTGGTAGAGCACGGTGGCGTCGGGGAGAGGGGAGCCTGAAAGGGACTGGTTCCGACGTTGTGGCCGGGGCTGGGCAATACCGCCCAGAAATCAAGGCTCATGCCTTTCCCCTCAAAACGTCATCAATAGAGGATCCACGCAATGCCGCCGCGTAGCTTGCATATAATCGTTGTCGCCAGCCCGTCTTGCAGCGTCTCATTATTAGAGCGACGCTAGAACACGACGACGCCAAGAAGGACGCGTCTGCCGCTCTGCGGCGTCTCTCGTCGAGCTTCAGTGTCTTTGCCGCTTGAGGCGGGTCGGGAAATCCTCTAAGGATGACGTCATGCGCAGGCCTTGTCTTCTAGGTGGTGTTGGGCTGGGTCGCTTCACCGGCTTGTTCGAGAGTACGGCCGCCGTCTCGGCCTGTGACCGGTTGCAGGCCTTCTACCGTGGTGCAGGTTTGCCGCCCCCGCCCCCCTTTTCTTTTTCGTGAGTCATCGTGAGCAGACGGACCCCCCGAGAAACAGGTCTGCGCGAAAGCGAGCTGAAGGTTAATAAAAGCGTCTGTTGAGGTTTGACCCAAGGCGCGGTCCGGGAGGGGTTTTAAGAACTTACGTGGTGGAGGCAGAAAAAGGCAGAAAAAACTAAGGCCGCTACGCTTCCTCTATACTGAAACAATTAGCCGGCGCTTACAAGCCAGTTGATGTTTTTTCCTACTTTCGCATTTTTATGTTGTTTGATTTGCATACTTATTTAACGTGGAGGAAGGTCAAACGGCATAATAAAAATACTTGTATCCTAAGAAAGATGCTTTCTTTGAACTTCACGAGGTGACAGGACATAAATCAAAATGAGGCAATGCTGAAATTAATGACCGTCATCTTGTCCCCAAGGGTAAATAGAAATTTAAACGGCAAACGATTATTCCTCAGTTTGGCGGCGTCGTGAGCCCGACGTCGGCGGCATCCTCGCGACTACGATTTTTAACACGGGACAACATTGCGCTCCTGAGGGAGGTGCAGGTCAAAAATGTTGTGGAAGAACCAGCAAGCTGGGCAACGATCGCCGGCAACTTTCCGCTTGCTAAGCGCAAATTTTCCTCGGGGGAGGTCTTGTGTGGGAAGGTGCACAGGACCTCTCTTGCCGAGGCGACGCAAACGAACACCACCGGTCGACCGCTCTTGTCGCATTTCTCATACGTATACCAACAAATCTAAATTGTTACTCTAAACCAAAAACTCTTTTCTTTTTCTCAAGGTACAGCATTTCGTGCGTGAAATAAAAATTGTTACTACATCTTGGTGGCGTAGCAAGCGCGAGATGCTTGGGTATTTGCGTCGCGTCGGAGAAACACTACCTATTCTAAAACACTCTTGCTAAGACAAGCGCTAAATATAGCGCTAGAGTACGCTAAACTTGCGTACGTTATTCTAAAGCAACGAATTAGGGGCTTTTTCGTATATCGTGTGCTGCGGACAGCGGGCCCTGTGGGTTATACCCAATCTGTGCTCGAACTTGACAGCACAAGCTTCCCCTATCAACGCACGATCTCTTGCGACCGATTATTAAAAGGCTCCTATTATAAACACTTTTTTGTAGACAGACTGTTTTAGTGAACCGTAGGCTAAAACTTTGCGTACGCAAAGTAATTGCGGGTGGGGGTGCGCACCCTCAGAACGCAATGGAAGGGCTAGCGTATTGCGTATACGCACGCAGTGCTGGGGATTTTGCGCTGCGGGCTAGCGGGCTTTGCGGAAAGCTCTCGAGAGGTCTCGGGGCCCGCGAGAGCACTAGTTTCAAGCTGAAAGTTACCTCGACTGGGGCAGCATGGGTGATGTGGTTTTCGCGAAGTTCAGTGTCACGTAAAATTTCGTGGTGTTCAGCTCGGCAATCATTTCCGGGACCTACCGCTTTCGAGTCGGATCGCCGCGCAGCTGAAGGAGTGCTGACGATGTTCACAGCTCGCAATGTGCGTGAACGCTGCGATCTGCTCAACGTTAAGCCTCTTCGCGCAGTTCATCGCCGACGGACGAACCACTCTTCAGAAAATCGCCGAAGTTGTCGATGTGCACTGGATATCAGTAGGTCATGAATCTCTTCCCGCGATAGCTTCGATAAAAGGTGCCGTTTCCACGGGACAACTGACGGAGGCTCCGTGATCGAATTTGAGTATACACTCGTACTCGTAGCCTCCATACCCGACAGAAAAGCGTGCTTGACCAGGCAGCTGCGGCTTGGCTTAATTTGAAATAAAAGGATTGGCAACGTTTTCACTTTCAATTTTTTCGAGGAGCATGGTGGTGCTGTAAGCACGCGGAATACCATACGGTTCCGGTGAATTGAATGAAGAAGATCACGCGAGATGTTTACTTGGCAACGTTTACGGAACACACAACTGAAGTCGGTCCGAGCAGGTAGTTTTTAGCGTACGCTATACAATTGCGTATTGCGTACGTAAGAGCCAGCAATGCTATACTAAAACTAGTGAGTTTTAGTATTGCGTATACGAGCAAACGCAAGTGCTGTGCGTTTGCATTATCGTTGCGTTCTCCACGCTGCGCATGCGCGAAGTCGCCATGCGCCAATCCAAGGCCGCAGTTTAAGCTCCGCGCACGCGCAGTGTGGAACATGCAACGCTAACGCAAACGCACAGGGCTTGCGTTCGCTCGTATACGCAATACTAAAACTCACGACTGTCTAGTAAGCTGCGGATTGCGGGCGCGTGCTCAGTCCGCGCTCAATTAACGTGGCGGCCCGAGTTCCCGCTAGCAACGTAAAGCTCTTCCGAGCAATTTGCAGTGTGGGCAGACGCGCAGTTCCCGCACGAAGTGTGGGCACTGCGCGTGCGCAGAAACCCAATTCGCGTGAAGCATTTGCGCATGCGCCCTGCCAATAGCAGCGCCACCCCATCAGTGTGACGTCAGGGCTACGTGTTGGTGTATAGGCCTGTAGCTCTCAAATAGAGTTCCTGTACATAGGCTCTCTACGGGAGCCAGAGGTGCGCGTTCAGCCATCTCAAGACCCTAAGTGATCCGGGAAACCGGGTAGACCTAAAGCATTTAGCATTGAGGTCTACCTGCTATCTTTTCAACCAAAGCCTATCAGAGTTCAACGTCATTCTGACGTCACCGGGACTCCTGCGTAAGAGACAGACGACTTGCTCTCCGCATAGCGACGCGGTGGCACGTGGAAAACAGACGCGAAACTCTGGCTCCCGTAGGGAGGCTACACAGGAAATCTACTTTCATGTTTTGAGCAGCGTTCCTCGCAAGCAAAATATAATATTTTCTAGTAGCGTTTCAATTGCGCGTTCTTAGGCCCCCTCACGCTGCTGAAAAAGCTATGAAAAAAACAATGAAAAAAAACAAGACATTAACAAAACGGCTGAAAAGAATGCATTCGCTTTTCGATAGAACGCTAGCTACAGACTGTAAATTTTTCGTTGATATTTTTTTTGTTTAACGTACCAGAACAGACGCTGATAAACGCTAGAGCATTCGAAAGTGGCTCCTGCATGCATGGACGCTACAACGCTGCCTTTATGGTCGCTTCTTGCAGACGACGAAACCAACATTTTCCACAATTCCTTTGCAACGTGCATTTCGCACCATCAAGATTGCTGGTCTTAGCAGCCTTTTCATGTGAGCTCGTTCTGAGCATGCGTTCTAAACACCGCCCTCAAGTATGGCTTCCGGTGAATACCCTCTATTAGGAGCACGACCTACTGTTATCCTGACCTTCCAACAGAAGAGTGTGCAAGCGCGTACCTTGTAGTACGTGGCCGTGGCCAAAGCGTTTCGTCACGCTACGACTTCACGGCGCTGCAGGTCTTTTTGTTTCCTAGGGCATTCGCATATCAATCGAAGGCGCGCAGGGCGCAGCGGCCTCAGGGCCGTATATTGGGAGAGTTCGGCCAATGGGCGGAGCAAAGGCCGCTGCCAGCGCCGAGTATTCCCCCGCGGTTAGAGCGTACATTATAAGTGCGACACAGCGTCGACCAATCAGTAAACCGCGACGTCACAAAAACAATATTGAAAACGACATTTAAAGCGTAAAATGAAAGTGTTCAACCTGGACGTCTCAGTGACAATGGTGTCCAAATCAGCAGCAATGATCGCAACTACGCAGTTTGACCTGTTTTGAAACGCACGTTCGTTTATTCTATACCGTTGAATATGGACGTGACAAAAACTTCACATGCGCCAGGTTTTCAGTCACCAAGAGTTATATCTTTTAGATGCGGAGCATCTCTTGCTCGGGGCTATGTCCCGCGGCGTCGTAGTCCGCACTCGCACTACGCACGCGCAACTCTCCTTCCCTCTCTCCAACAGCTGCGCGTTACTCTCTCCGCTCTCTCGCTCTACCAGCTGCGTGCACTGCGCGTTCGTTCGCTTCTACTCACACCGCGCGCGCATGCGCAACTCTCCTCCTCTAGTCTCCTCTCCTTCAAGTGTGAATATAAGCAGCGGTAGCGCGCGTTCCCCCGGAGGAGTGAAAGGAGGATAGTTTTGGCCGCGCGGGTCGCAGCGCCACGCCAGGGCTTTCCAGTGGGGTGGGCTTTCCCCGCAACTCTGCGGCTGTCGTCTGCTAGCGTTTCTCGGCCGCTCGCGTCCGCCGCAGCCCAAATCCGGCCGGCCAAAAGAAATCAGTCAAGAAGGGAATAAATTAATTACGATCCGCGATGCTCCGCATCACCCCATGGTTCCCATCGGGAAGATGGTGTAATTTTTTACTGTAGCGACGCTAAAACCGCTTGAATTAGTCAAGTCACATTTTTAGAGCTCACGACCACTACTAGGGGCTGTTTTACTGCCTGAGGTTGGCCACGAGAGGCTCGCCTATTGAAACCAATGAATGGCCAAAGTCTTTAAATATACGGCTCTGGGCGGCCTTATCTGGTCACCAGGCACTTAGCCAGGATATTGTTTTTTGGGGGGGGGGGGGGGGGGGCCGCGGCCACGACAAAATGCAGTATGATGGGAGGTGGGAGAGGAGGTCAAAGCAAAATGGAAGATTTCAGGGGGCCCGCAAGCATGGTCTATCATTGCAAGCATGGTCTATCTCTGAGCGATTTTATTTTCATTGATCGGTCGGGTGAAGGTAAGTAATCCTATTCAAAATTATTGTAATCTACTACGAATTAAGCGGCACAGTCAGCCAAAGCAGAGGGCGTCGTTTTTCTTTTCCACATTAAATAAAGAATGAAAGACCCCATATTTCACTCTTCAGGCTCTCCGCTCTCTCCCCTCTCGGCAGAGTAAATAAACAGCACGAACTTAAACCTCGCGTGTCGGACTTGCGAGTCTCGCACGCATCCCCAAGAAGCGTTTCCTGCCTGCACGGCTTTCTTTCCACCTGCTTCGAGAGGGCCGCTGCGCGTCGATACCGAGCTTAGCCGACATTGTTTGAATAACTACGCGTCCCGTGGAAACGTTTAACTCATCCCGGAGCCTCGTTCGACGTGACTGATCGTTCCTACCACCCAGCGCTGCCGAATGAAAGAAGCGGGGCGCAAAAAAGGGGGCCAACAAAATATCCGTCCGCCAGCTTTCTGCACTGCCCGGAGGAGGTTGCTCGCATTTTCCCCGTCCTCGCTTCTTCTCGAAGATCGCATCGCTGCGCCGGTGGACCTAACAAGAGAGCGCCATAATTTCGGAAGCCCCGAGAGAGGATCTTGCTTCTCCCACGAGCTCTCTTCGCTGACCCCAGGTAGATTGATGGCAGACTCGCTAGACTAGGACAGCGAAAAAGTTCGGGAAATACGAAAAAAAAAAAAGGAAAGGGAGAGGAAGCATGAAATTGAATATCGATCAGCGCGTTGTGTATATTCTGGCGGGCGGCGAGCACTGGGGTAGGTAGGTAGGTAGGTAGGTGGGATCGCCGATATATATAGAAAAGTGGCCGCCCCCTCCACCTCGGCACGCACGCTCGAGCGTTCTAGGTTTCTGTTTACACTTGGCGGCATCATTAACAAGCCGATACCTGGGGAAAACTCTCCCCGTTCTCCTTTCGCCTGGCTAGCGCGCTGCCTTTCCTCGAGCCAGTATTTGGTCGCATCGCGGGAAAAGTGAGCTTTGAGACGAGGCGTGCGCCGAATAGGTGCTGTGGTATGGGCTGGGGTTGAGGGATGCTGCAATTTGCTACACATCGCGGAGGGTCTGATTGAACGGCACATAAGATTCAAATTCAAATTTTGTGATAATTCGTAAATAATTAATGGATTGTATCTAATTGGAGTGGGGGGGGGGGCAGCTCTCCCGTTGGTTAGTTGGTTTCGCTAGTGGGAAACAGAGGACTGCGGACGTGCGCATATACTTTTTGCACCTGACGTCATTTCCAGTCAGCCTTGAAATCGAAACCAACATTGTCGTCTACCATCAGTGCCTTAAGCTGGAGGCATTCAGCATCTTATTGCGGCAGCAGTAGCGCCTTAGAGTCAGAACCGATCGCTCCCTTGGCCTCACTCGCGTTTAATAATAATTAAAAAAATTGGTGAAGAGCAGCCGTTGAAACACAGTTCATTTAGAGTAAGAATGGGCGCGCGGATTGCCGTCGCTCAGCACTTGAACGCCTCACAAGAATGCCGTCGGACGGAAAAAAAATTCGTTGTATGCCAATCGCTTAAAGTTATTGACAAGAAAATTAGTGCCGCTAGTTATACCGTACGTGAACTCATGTTCCGATATTGTGCAACACTTCTCAGCACTGTAGCCGGTGCTCCAAAGTTTTGACTGGCTATGTAGATGAAGACTGGAGCACTGCACAAGTGATTTCGTCTGCTTTACTTGTTCTAATCAATCGCAAAGAGGTTTCTCGCCTGACACGAAGTGCAGTCCAGAAACTTTTAGTTGGTACGGTGCTTTTTTTCTCGAGATTGTGCCGCCGTGTCCGTCCATTCATGACGCCGGCGAACCGATTGCTCGAGCGTCGCCATGTCCTGGATCTTAATGATTGCCAGAATTCTAATAAAACCAATACTCCTGGTCGCAGGTTTATTTTGTCACCGACGTTTACGGCTGGAACAATTAATTAAGGTGTAGCTGACAATTTAAAATGTAGAGTGAGCGGACAAAGTAAGTTGCGAACACGCCCCCAAAGCACACAGAACACAGCATAACAGCGACGAATGCCTCAACATGGATCCCGGCGGGTTCCGGCGAGATTTCCAAGCCAGAAGTAGCGTTGCTTAAAATATACATGTGCAAATAAAACAAAAATTAAAAAAACTAACATTTAGGAAGAAAGAGCGTGTCCTGGTGAATTCTAGTTGTTATGGTTCATTTATCATCACCGTAAACAACAACAACAACATACTATTGTGTGTGACCCTGAGTAATATATGTACCTGTTACGGTCATCTAATACGCTGGACTCAACATGTCTTCCGGTTTGCGCATCGCGCTGCTGCGGTCATCCCGTTCGACCCCTGCAGGCATCGGAGTCAAAGTCCGCGCCACTGTCCCCCATAATAGGAACGTGAGCAATGCCGCCACCACGACCCGCACTTGAAGCCCCAACACGGCCCCACGAACGCGTGACAAAACTTTCAAGGAAGAAAGAAAAAAATAGAAATCCGATTCCGCTATTCCAAGGTTGATGACATCGCCAACAACCAGAAAGGAATCCGCGGACCAGAACTCATCGAAAGTTCGTGACGCCTAGTTAGACGAAGCAGTTTAGTTCGACCACCGTTCGTCGAAGACGACCGGCATGTCCGGACGCGTGCTGCCTTCTCCGCCCCATAAGACAAGACGAACTGGCCAGGTTGAAAACAAACCTACAAAAGGAGGAGGACAGATTGTCCAGAGCCCAGCGGGGACTTGCACCGACGGGAAGTAACGGAATTTGTCTCGATGGCCGCTCGTACAAAAGGCGAAAGGGAGAGGGTAGGGTAGCGGAATAAAAACGCGATCGTCGGTCACCCGTGGCCGACGTCCGGTGTCGGTCCGAGCGCAGAGAAGCAGCCGAGGTAGGATCGGTACTCGGGACGCGTGGAGAAGCGAGGCGCGTCCACGGAACGGCCTTATCACGAAGGGCCCCCACAGAGTCCGGTATCGGTCATGATTCGAACGACGGGAGAACGGACGCGCCGCCTGTTTCCGTGCAAGGCCGACCGCCTGGTTCCGCGTCGTAAAAATCGCTCGGTTCCGAGCGGAAGAGTAAAAAGGGACCAGATGGAGGTATCTCGAACTGCGGACGCATGCAGGGTTGATGGTGCTACCACGCGACCGTATACGCATGCTGGGAACTTGGAGAATTCATTTGATTCTCTTTCTTTCTTTTTTTTCGTTTTCGATTTACGCTTTGACTTGTCTCTGTGGCTTGTTGTTGGAATGCCATCCGGTGATGGCTCGATATATTGTCCTGGCTGGAATCTCGGGAAAAATCCAATTCTTCCCACACTCCCTTTTGCACCCCCCCCCCCCCTAGAGTTTCCGGTCGACGGGAATTGGGTTCGGCTGACCTCACTCTGTTTCCTGAAGTGTATGTATAAGTATGCGTGACTGCAGGACTCCGCGATTGCTTTCAGTCACTTAATACGTTTCCAATAAGTCTACCAATAAATGTATGCAACCTGTCAAAGTGATTGCCTCCAAGATGAAAGTTATACACTCAAACATGTGCGAGGACGTATTGCTTTTGCAGAATGAATCAAACTGGTTGTCTTTATATGAGTTCGTATCTGTGGAAAATATAAACGCCGTCTGAAATTGAGACGGTCTGTGCGCTTGTCCGTTATTTTACATTTTCCCAGTGTCGGGTGTTTCATTATGTAGTTAATTAACCAGCTAGCCCGCTTATTTTCACTTTCATCGTTAGGAATAAAGAGTGCTTTATTTATGTTTTTGTAAAGCACGTCGAAACGACACAAAAGAGTACCCAATTTAGGTCAACCACTTTGGACACCTGTCAATTCGACCTCCAAACACGCTTTCAGCTTCCACTCGTGTCTTCTGTCGAATATCACTGACCGTCGCGGTTGCATTGTGCGCGAGCGCCTACGGGGTTCGACAGCGTGAGACAATGACCACGCCACAAGACAATGAGTCCGTGTACGGGCGCTCGGAGCGAAAACTGCCGAGTCGTCATCGGATCCCCGTGACCGCTTGACACGATTGGCACAGCGCGGAACGTGCGTTGAACCCTATACACACGCCACGCCTCTCTTTGGAGCTGGGCTTAAGCCTACAGCACGTAGAAGATCAAGGCCTTGCCCCCTCCCTCTCAAACGTCATTACTCGTGGACCCACATATCGTCGCCCAGCTGACGTCAGCGTCGAACGCCAGAGCGTCTTGCAGCGTCTTCCAACAAACGCGACGCTAGCAGGCGGAGACGCCAGGCGCTCGGGGCGGGGGGCGGGTATTAGAGCCACTAACGATGACGTCATGAGCGGGCCTTGTGTTCTAGCTGGTATTGGTTAACCTGGCGTCTCTGCTTGGTCGCTTGGCATCGGGTTCGCAGCGTGCGAATACGCGCGGCCCGCGACGAAAGCTCCCGACGGATCTTGACAGTGAAATGTCGCGCGTGTTTGTTGCACTTTCTGTTGATCGACACGGACGAGTTGTCGTAGCCTAGGAGGGCTTTGCTGACGACGCGATGTGGAGAGCGGATGATGGGAACGCCGGCTTGTTTAACTGGGTGCGGTTGCTAGAGGAGGGGCGATGCGTTTGACGGGATCCTCTCAATTCGGGTTGCAACACCGTGTAGCGCGCACGTTCGGTTCTCGGTTGCTTGACTTCTACTCGTACTGTACAGGGCTTAGTTTTCTTGTGTGCACAGACATGTATGTGTAGGCGTTTGTGTGCGTGCGTGTGGTGTAGCACTTAACCTCTTGAAGCTTTCTGGTCTCTCAGATGCATTCATTTATATTATGTTTTGTTATAAAATATGTCAATCGTCTAATTTAAAGCTTACAAAAAACAATTAGAAGGAACAGATCTAGGAGCGTAAATCTTACACCGGCTAAGGCTCTTAAAGATACTTTTCTTATCGAGCAGGCTCTGCTCGAAAGGTCGAAAATAAAACCTCCGCTACTAGTCAAAATTGTTTTTACGTCTGACACTCTCTTGGTGGAGAATTGTTTATGAACATTTTGGACCGTTCCTGAAAAGAATGACGGAGAATGGTATCCCAGTATAGGGGTTCTCTTGGTTCTAATGTTTTGGGCAAACGGCGAGTTTCAAAATAATAGAGTCAAATCGGGGAGGGAGAAAGGTTGCGTGCCTGATTGCCTGATATAAGAACGGATAAGTAAATTAGTGCTACAATTCTTGGAAAGCGAGGCTTTTACAAAGTTATGCCTAAATAGCTATAATGTGGAAGTTCATTGAGTCGGCGGATACAATAAGCTATTGACGCGTGAAAAGTATGTATAATTTAGCCAAAACACACATTCGGAGAAGAGTACAAACAAGCAAGATGGCGCTACAAGAGAGACCTTCACCAAGACACTGATACATCCAGATGATATTGTTTCATATTGAGCAACAATATAAGCAACCAGTTTTTCTTAAAAAACTCCTACTTTCAAATGTTTCAACCTCTTATTTTCTGAAAAATCTAGCTCATGTCTCTGAAAAAAAAGGGTAATACTTCGACTTTGGGGAAAAAAGTTATTTTAACGAAATCTTAAGAAAAATCGATCGGTTCACATACTCAGTCTTTTGAACCTAGTGCTGAATAACAATTCTGTTGCAACAATTGCGTTTTTTTTTCTTATGTATTGCGAGTTTTTGACATTGCTATACAGAAGGAGGAAAACATTTTCAGAGCATTTTTTTGTTTTATATAGAACATTTTTTTTAACGCTGCACACCAAAATGCGGTGATTTCCAGAACACTAGCAAAGTAGATATTTACAACCAAGTCCTACTGCTAGTTTTCAGCCGACCAAACAGGCTTCTGTCGAATCATTGCGTTCAAATTTTTGTTTACAACCGCTTGCACAACTGCCGTGGCACCACAAAGAACGTTGGGTTGAAACAGGCAGTAATATTTTATTGCAACCTCGTTGTAGTGCAGTGTGCGATGGTTACAAAACATATACTTAGTCTCGAAATCAACCGAGAATTCTCAAGCGCAGTCTAAATATAAATCGCTCGCAATAATGGGAGGGCGAACGGAGCAAGATGTGACTTACTCTGAATGTGCTTCCAGTCGGTGCACTTTTCATGTTAAGGATTTACTGCCACTTTGGCGTGTTCGTTTACAAGATGCTAAGATTGTTTTTATTTCACTGTCCTTTTTCTTATTTCTGAGTAAGTTGCAAAAATCTTGAGAGAAAGAGAGAAAGAATGAGGCAGTGGAAAAAATAGAAAGGAATCAAATAATGGTGTACGTGCGATTCTCTATCGATGCTTCGCGCAAAGAATCCAATATTCAAGTTGTCAGCATATTGCCTGGGCTTAATTTTTTTTAGTTGAGTATTTTTTAGTTAAAAACTATAAAAAAGTGCACGCAGCGAAGATTCGTCGCTTCACTTGCAAGCTATTTTTTTTCTATTTCTTCTATCACGATGGCGATCTAGATAAAATGTGGACATTCGTTGCTTTTCAACTTTTCTTCAAACGCTGTCGTCGCCTCCGTGATGTGCTCATCAAATCTTGATACCAACGTTTTGCTTTAATTTTTACATTTTGCTACACCTTGAGAAAAGCAACTTTGACATTAAAAAAGCTTCGTTGTATCCACGTAGCCATGCTCCCAAGCTTTCGCTCACTAACCCAATTTGCACTTTAACAAACGAGACTCCCCGTGTACCCAGGCGAGCGAGCGACTTCGCGCGCACGCCCATCTCCGAAAACACCCGTAAGGCATATTACTTTTATTTTACTTTTTTAAAAGAAGCTCACCGGTATACCGGTCGGGAAATTCTTACAACGTATTTTTTATTTTTATTTTTTGTGATGGCGCACTTGGTCTGACACGATAAATATTTCATTAGAAGACACCTCCAAGAAAACCGCGCTCCTCAACAAGCAGGAATGAAAATAAGTAAAAAATATGCAGACAAGAGATACAAAGAAAAGCTTTAAAGTTCAATATTTCTAGTAGTCCATTACCGGTGAACTGTGGCAGGCAGACGACGTCGCTGTGTATCACGGGCCACGCACGTCAACCCCCTTCCTATCGAGTTGGAAGGGAGGGTGGGGGGGGGGGTCTTTTACGTTTTCCAGAGATTGCTGTGGCGTAAAGCCGTCGAACCACCATCTTTATTCCACTCTTTTGTGAATTCTTAGTTGTTGCTCTTTTCACAGGAAGATGGGAAACTTTTCTTTCCTCTTTCGGGAAATATTTACGTCGGTTGTTATTGTTGCTGTGGCGATTTCGATACAGTGTATGGTTGGTGTTGTTGTTTTCTTTCTGCCGCTTTTTTTCTTTTTTCTTGGCGTGTTGCTGCACAAGCGCCGGTCAATATTCCGCCTGGTCTTCTTTCCAATCGAATCTTTCCGAAATCTTCTACTACTGACGCTGCCCGAAAAAGGACGAGCAGGTTTACAAAAGACTTCGACAACTACGAGAAAAATAAGAGGTCGGGTTTGAAAGGAGGATGGCAGAAACATGTGAGGGCATGTCGCCTTTATAAAAGTTTCTTCTCTTCAAAGGGACTGCGTCTGTCGTTGCGTGTCCCAGAAAAAGAAAAAAGAAACGGACAACGACACGGGAAGAATTCACAAGAGTTTCGTTTGCTTTGGAGCCTTCTGAGACTTTAAAACGAATAGGTCGCGCAGCTCTATTCTTCATTTTATTTTTATGGGGTGAAGGCACCTCTTATACTTTATATAACGGACCTGTAAGGTTAGCTTTAAAACCTCTCACCCTCAAAAAATATTAACGCAGCGTCAACTTTTCTGCAGTTCAAAAAGAAGGAAATTGGGGGCGGGGCAGGGGACTGTAATTCTAAAACAAAAAGTATTATATGGTCACGAATGACGATTGATGAGGCATTAAATACCGAAAGAAACTAAACGTTTAATGTGGCGAGCTTGTGCCGAAACAATATAGGAAACAGGCGATAACACCAGAGCGTCGCAAAGTCGGCGTAGCAGCAGGTTCAAGCACAAGAGCGAGACTGACTCCGGCTCGCAACACGGAGCCCCTTACGTTCACGCGTAGGCCTCTGGGACAATCGGCGTAGAGGGTTCGGCGTGTAGAACATATGGTCGTCGAACAAGCAACAGCTTTCTCGAATTCACCAAAACGTGACATTTGCAGAAATAACAAAAAGGTGCGTCCGCTCCCAGGCATCGCACTTCGTGACTTCGGCCCCTTCGCGTGGGACTCCAGCACGATAACCATTCGGCTCGCGGGCGCGCTTGCTCGAAGACGCGCGGGCAATATAAAATCATGAAGCACAGGAGATGTTTTTACGCGGAATATACGCTGAGGCATAGATCATGACGTTCCAAATGTTTTTCATCGTCATGCTGAGTCGCATGTGAAAAGCAGAGCCGTTTCATTTCGTGTGCTATTAGGATAATAGTCACTAGTTCCCCGCGCATTTTGAGGACAAGACGCGCATTAAATAATTTGAATCGCATAAAGTTCTGAATTTACCAGTGGTCGCCAAAGTAATCGGAAGTGTTTTTTGTGGTATTGGTTTTGATGGACAATTAAAGCTGCAAGTATCACATGACGAAATAATATAATGAACTAGTAAACATTTCAGTTTCCTTTGCAACATAAATCACGAGTGATTCTCAATTAAGCATCTTCTTTCACGTTCACCACAAACCCATAATATTTTTTGCAACAATTTGTGGAGCGTTGGGATAATTGTTGAGTATTATCGAATTGAAAAAAAAAGAAAAAGAAAAAAAGAAACAGCGTAAAAGACGAAAAACAAAAACTCGTCTTCCGTCGTTTGCGTTGTTTTTCACTTCAATATATATATATATATATCAGAGTGTCGAACCGGAACCGAACCGAACCGAAAACCGGAACCGAACCGGTATTTTTTCCGGAACTGAACCCGAACCCGAACCGTTATATTGTTATCGCGATGAACCCGAACCGGAACTGAACCGGAAAAAAATAACGGTTACCGGCTCATGTCAAAACGGTTCGGCCACGCGCTGTTGACAATGAATGTGCTATCAATGCCATTTGTTTTTTAAGTGCCGTCAACTGACACACACCTCGCTTACATATTTTTCTTCTCCACTCAGTCTTAGGAATATAAACGCTGCATCCATGAATCTTGACAAACGCTGCATCCATGAATCTTGACATAGGAACCAGTATTGCGCTGGTCGCGGCTTGCACGGAAAAAAAAAATTGAAAGGCTGTGCAAAAAAAAAAAAAAATCGCGTCACGGGATTTCATTTTCTTACAATCTCGTAAATCCTAAATGCTGCTGTGTGCTCATTTCATAACACGTTTCTAGAACGCGCGAGTTCTTGAAGCTTGCTTCCATCGGAATGAGAAAAGAAAAGGCTGTGGAGTTTGATAATGTTTGAGGGAGAGAAAGAAATTTTATTTACAGTTGAAATGAGCATTCATGAATTATATCTGCTCTTCGCTGCCCCAACCACCGGTCAGAGTATATCGAGCTATGAAGTGTCAAGATTTACATGCCGTATTTTTTCGTACCGGAAACTCGATAAATGCGGGGAAAAAAACAGGGATACAAACCCTAGTCGCTCGCGGAGAAGCGAAGCTGCGCGCACTTTCGAATTTGACAAAGGATCTGCCGAGCTTCTGTTGCTTCCGTCGCCTGCCCAGCGTAGTCATGGGACTCAAGCGGGCGCGTGCGCTCAAACCAACGCTCAGCAGACGCTGGAGTTAGCGCCCGTGACAGACAGCCCTGTCATCAGACAGTCGTTGTTTGCCGCTTGCATTGGCTACAGGCTTTTATAAACGTTATGCACTACTAGTTTCGACGATGTATCCCGTTTCGTATGTGCTGATTTCAGATGTTTTATTTGTAATTTATTTTGATGTTGCAATTTGTCATTTATAATTTCCGAACCGGTTCGCGAACCGGTTCAGCCCGAACCGGTTCGCGGATCGAACTAATCGAACCGGAACTGAACCGGAACAAAATAAATTTACCTGAACCTGAACCGTAACCGAACCCGTATTTTTTTCGGTTCGACACACTGATATATATATATATATATATATATATATATATATATATATATATATATATATATATATATATATATATATATATATATAAATATATATATATATAATATACGTACCAAAAAAGTGCCTGCGCACGCAGATAATCCATTACTGCGATTTACGGAGGAAGCCAAGGAATGAGAGCAAGCGGATAACAAACTCCATTGTCTGCTCTAGTGTTTTTGCGCAGGTAAACGGGTTCTACCTTCCACCGTCGATCGGGGAAGCATTCTCTCGTAAATCGAATGACTAGTTTTCTCAAGTCTCGGCGGATGGGACGCAGGCTCACGTGCATCGATCACAAATAAATAAAAAAAAGATAAACCAATTTGTCCAATTCTTTCCCAAAGAGGGAAGAGCTTTGGTATGACTGTCACAAAACCTATACGTACGTAAAAGAAATAGCGCCACGGCCATTTGCCAATCCAATACGCGGTTTGGGCTTGGCATGTGCGCAGTGGTGACGAAGTTATTTTTTTGCGCACTCAAAACCTATGCGAATACGCTGTTCTAAAACTCGCTACTATCTGTATATTTTTATAATGATAATAAGTTAGCTGCATATTTATACTGGCATAAGCCAAAAATTATTGGTGAAAAAAATAGTTGAAAGGTTTGCTAGCGTTCATACCGCAGATGCAATTAACGAACGACACGCTGCTTTCGAGGATGCTCACAGAAACACTTTAATCGCCGACAAGATGAGAACTGTATTAGAGATTTTCAGTTGTCCCGCATCCAGCGGGAACTTTCTGCCTTCGATAACACTTGTGCGTTTCGTGAGCTTCGAGCGTGCTTCGCGAAGCACTGCGGAAGGCAACGAGCACGTGCTCGAGGCCCGCGTCCGTAAGACACGCTCAGCCGTTCTGGTCTCTGTCAGTGACTATAGTGCCTCTATTATAATTCCGCACCAAATAAAGTGTTTTGTGTGTGTGTGTGTGTGTGTGTGTGTGTGTGTGTGTTACGGTTGCCATGCTGAAATATTGTGTATATCGGGTTGGGCAACAAAAAACTAAAGTAAATAGTTTAAACATAACGACGATAAAAAGAAGTATAGTAGCCAAGAAAACAAAAAGTAGAATTATTGGCACAAACCCGTCGAATATTAGCGCGTTCCTATCGGGCAAGCAAAATGATTTGCTATATTGAGCCAAAACCCCAGCTCAGCATTCAACATGATGACCTGTCACGAAAAAACTGTCCATACGTATCTTTGTTTGCTTAGTAAACAAGTCTGCCAATGCACAAAGACAAAAAAAGGGGGGGGGGGAGAAATTCTGCTAATGTTGTTTCTGGTTTCGAAACGCTTGGAACCTGTTTGCAGTTACCGAAAATGGGCGAAAATGTACCCCATTTTCCAAT
Source organism: Ixodes ricinus (assembly GCA_037355805.1). Taxonomy (NCBI): domain Eukaryota; kingdom Metazoa; phylum Arthropoda; class Arachnida; order Ixodida; family Ixodidae; genus Ixodes; species Ixodes ricinus. Next base: position 152,905 of record JAZHYW010014667.1, read on the forward strand.
TGAAAGTTTCAGAAAATCACTTGTTTTCATTCAAGTCCGACCGCAGCCAGAACTAGGATCCGATGGAGGTCTAATCAAGCAGCCTCAAAAGTGCATCGTCATGGCGCTCTCGTCGTCTTTGTGCGTTTGCTTTCCCCGACGGAACCCATCGCGCACCCCAGAAAAAGGCGCGCGGGATCACGGCGGGCGCGTTCACGGCGCGTGACTGCTTTAATCGATGCGATCGCACAAAGACAACAGGCGCCATGACGCCACGCAATTAATGGGCGCTGCCTAAAGTAAGTGCTAGAGCCACTAAATGAGCTGCGCTTAGAGTATCGGCACTCCGTCTCCCCGACAATGTTGTGTGGGCGCCGCCATTTTGGTGCTTGTGCAGAACAGCACGCAGCTGCCGATCGTCATAATTCAAAAGTGTGCGACTTCCTCGCATTAGATTCGGTGTTAGAAAGGTCATGAAATATTAGAGGGTTTTAGTAGATCGTTCGGATGACTTCCGATAACGATACCCGATACTCTGCCTCCGCCTTTGAGCTTACATATATTGTATCGGGAAGGTATCGGAACGATCACAAACTCTGTGCTCCGTCGCCACCGCGAAACATTTCTGAGAGCGGAAAAGCGTTTCCTGTGATTTCAGGTAAAGTTTCAGATAACTGGCGACCATGAATTTAAGCCACAATATGGCCAAGTGTCGTTACTCTGGCGTAGCTTATTTAGTGGCACTAGGTAAGTGCGTGGACGCTTGGCGCGTGCTGATGGCGAGCTCCCACCACTGATCTCCACCAAGGGGCTGGATGGCGCATTAAGCAATCAGGTGCTGTGGTGGCTGGGCGCAGACGGGAGCGAAAGTCCGCGCAGAGTTGCGATGAAAACGACTGTCTGCTTTACTCGTCTGCAGACTGCATCGCCACTCGCGGTGTCCAAGATTTTCGTCGCACCAGCGCGCTGCCCGCAGCGCGTGTGTTGAAAGGTCACATAGGTTCTTTATATTCTGACTAGGCTGCATTTTGGAGACCGCTAGGGTGCTGCAAGTCAGCAGACGAGTTAAGCGGTGCCAAAAAGTTTTAGGGAGCCTGTATTACAGAGAGTTTCCAACCGTGCTTGACGTGGTTTATGGGCCGCGTTTGCAATACGAGATGCGAGGAGGTGACGAAGGCGTTGTTCGTCTGCGAGCGTCTCAGCCTTTCCGCCTGCTTTCCTCCTCGCCACGGGAAAACGCAGCGCATGCGCACTTGCGACCAATTCGCCGGAGGCGTCCGCCATAAACTGCAAAGCTCCCTATGGCTTGAGATGGACCCTCTCTACAATCTAGGCTCTCTCAAAATTGTCATCGCGTATCGCGCCCTCCTTATCAGTGCGCGCATGCGCGCCCGGCACACTTCTCTTTCCAGCCACCAGACAGGTATAAGCCGCCGGAAGTAAGCGGCTTGACCCGGAAGTAAGCGCTTGACAGTTTTTTTTGTAACTCTTCCGAGCGCTGGTCTCGAACAGCCTTCAGAGCGCTGGATTTTTTCTCGTGCTCTAAAGAGAGCCTACTTGTTGCGCACGCAGCAACAGCGCATGCAGACCCGATAAGTTTCCTGGGAAGCCATTCGATGTCAAAAGTTTGAGATTCTAGTTGATCAAGTATGCATAAGTCCCACGTTCAAAAACCTCATTCCGGGGTTTAATTCAAAACGAGATTGTTAATATCCACTCAAAGACACAAGAAAGCGTGGACCAAAACATCGACTGGATGCACTAGGAAGCCCAGCAGACGCCCGACTTCCGGGACAAGCATCGAACTTCCGGTGGCCTCACATGCGTCAGGCTTGGAGAGAAGCCATCCAGCCCCTTTTTCGCCCTTTTTTGTTTGGCAACAAACTCAGTGGCGCCATTTCTTGGGGTAGCCCCTGCACACTTTCCGTTCACATATATTTCCTAATTTGTTACTCATCATTCTTTTAACGCAGCAGTGATTTAAGTCTGACAGCGCTATAAGCGACCGTTCTCCGAAGAGAGCGTAGGTCTGGTTACGCAAATGCTACAATATCCCGCCGTCTAGTTCAGAATCGGAAGAGTTTAAGGGCTATTTGCTCACTGGCGCCTCCGCGTCAATGGCTTCCACAGTGTTTTTGCAACGTGCATTCTACACTATCAAGATTGCCGGTCCTGGGAACCCTATGGGGCGTGCCCAGTATACAGTGACCTCAAATATGGCATCCTGCGAGTCGAGGTTTCAGCAGCAAGCCTGCTGCCTCTTACAGTGTTTTGATTGGGTGTACGCGCTCGGAGGCTCAAGAGAGTGCTTCGACGAGCGCGAAAAGCTCACGCGGGAGGCTGCAGACAAGTGAAATAATACACCTTGTCGTTCTTAAAATATCATTTGACCCTTCTTTAGCCGGGAGTGCGCGCTTCTAACCACCGCTACACGGGGCTACGCTTCAGAAAAGTAATGACACCCGAGCCGTCTCTGCACTTAAAATCACAGTTGTCACTTTCTTATCCGAAGCTTTATCTGAAATCGCGGGAAACGCTTTTCCAGTCCCCTAGAAGGGTTCAAAAACGGATAGACCGATCTCCACCAGCCGGTTTGGTTACGCCTAGGGTGCTTCATGTGCGCTTGGTTTAGGTGGAGTCATCCGCCATTTTGTCCCACACTTTTATTTTCCTTTTTTGCTCAGAAGCGCGTGAAAGAGCGTGTCCCTGCACGCGTCTGTGGCGCTGACTGTGCTATGGCGACATTTTGTTTTCGTCGATTTCTTTGTATTTTCCCCGTGAGCGTGCTGTCGGCATCGGGTACTACAAAGCGGGTGGCATCGCCCTTAACAGAAGGACATTGAGGCAACTTAAAGTTACGCCCCATGCTGCCGCAATGCATCGAGCGAACTTTTAGTCTTTCTTCGGCGCGTGAGCGTCGGCGCGTGTAGAGCACGAGATGGCATTGGACTCTCTTCCCAGTGCACTGCCGTCTGCCTCCTGCGAACTGGAAGTCATGACGGCGTCACACATGCGCCGAACGCTTGGTGAGATCAGCCTATAGGGAGTATTCACTGGCGGCCATATCCGTGTGCGGGTTGCTGAGCGCGTGCTGACGGCCAGCTTCCACAGTTCTTTTGCAACGTGCGTTCCACACCGTCAAGATTGCCGGTCGTCAGCAGGCTATTAATGTACGCTCGTTCTGAGCATGCGCTTTAAACATTGACCTCGAATATGGCGTCCAGTGAAGTTCCCTATTCGCTCGAGAGAAGATCAGACATCGCCCGAGCTACCTGATGCCACATCGAAAGATCAGGAAGTCTCATTTTGGAATCGCACCATCGCCAATGGACCTTTTCGAGAAGCGTTCTGCGCACGCGCGAGCGCCCGATGCCAAGCGGCGGAATACCTAAAATCGAGGAAATTCGGAAGGAGGCTATAGATCGAAGTGAGTAGCAAACGTAATTGCAGCATACATATAATTGTGTTACGCAAAAAAAGAAAGCGGACGGAAAGAATACGACGCTTAAGTGGACGCCACGGATGCCCTAATTGTGCGGCGCGTTGGGCACGCCCTGCTGCTCAGAGAACGAAGAAACTGGTAGCGTAGCTCCCATTATCGATTGGTAGCGCAGGTAGGTCCCTTCCTCGATTTTTAGTTCGTGCAGCCACCGCCTGGTGCCGTCGGTATGTGAAAAAGGTCCATTGCGTCCGCTTTGCGCGACATCAAAATTGCGCCCTACGGGATAGGGCGGGCCGTCTCGAATAACGAACGCCAGCGTCACGGGTTCGGCGTTCGCGTGCCAACCCGTTCGAACAGTGAGGGGAGACAAGGGCAGCTAGCTTTCCGTCTACCCACTCATCATTCGAACCGCAGAGCTCGGTATCCTGACGTCCTGGCCCGCTCTTGTCCCCTCCCCTCCCTCACTTTCTACCGGTATATTCGAAAGAACGAGCGTTCTTCTTTTGTGTGAATGCAAGTACGTTACAAATAATACATACGGGCCGGCGGTGACGCCGGAACATACCGGCCCGGATATTAATATTCGGAGCGCCCTTCGATTACTGCATTTTTTGCGCGAACAAGCGAACGAAAGCAACACGCGTTCGTTTAGCTCCAGCCCCTTTCGCAATCTGGTTACCCGGGGCGTTTCCGGAGGCAAGCTGACGCTGTGGTAATTGAATTGTTCCCGAACACGCGCCAGCTTTCGGGGGAGGCCGCACAATGAGGCGATTGGACGCAGCCCGAATTATCATAACGCGGAACCGAATCAAGCTACGCTGAAAAGAGTTAACTTTGTGACCAGCTCGTTGGGAGTTGAGACTTTGAGCAGTCAAGACACGGCAGCCGTTTTTGGTACCCTACACAAAATGGGAGGGGAAATTCTGGCCGTTGTCCAAGCAGCTACATACACGCAGGGAGACCTTTTATTTCAAGTTTCTGAATGCGTGAGTGTTGAATTGCTTCGCGAATATTCAGAATGTCGCGTAGGAATTACTTCCGTTAAAAGGGAGGTATTTCTTGAGTTGTCCAAAGAGAGACAGAAAAAGTAGAGTGCAAAGCAGAAATGCAAAAAAAAATTGAGTGTTCTGGCTTGCTACAGTGTGCGGGGATAAAAAAAGAGGGAAAGTGAGGGTATCGCGAATTAAAAGAGAAAAGAAAGATGAAACGAGAACACGCAAAACAAAAATAAATGAAAGTACGCCACGTCCAATCAAGAGCAATGCACTCTTAGAAAAAAAGGGTAAGGATAGTCCTCCCTTAGAGGAACGGTCTTGTAAATTTTGGCGTTCCTTCAGAAAGGGGGCAACCTTCGTCCCTGAAGCAGGGGAGCAAATAGTTCCTCCGTCGCCTGCATCTCATTATGGCGGCCCTGAATCGGAGCAAAATCAAGCTCAATAAGGCTTAACGAGGACGCTACGTCTCTTGTACGGGACGAAAGGAGCAGCAAATAAAAGCGTAACACGAGCTTTCCGCCGTGACGGCGCCGTGCATTACCGTCTTTAGGGTTCACACAGGGCGGAGGAATTCACAACACTGATCGCAGGGTTAACTTTTTATGCATTTCTTCGAATTAATAAAACACTAATCAGGCTTTGATGATACGGGGCTCACATGTCTTGCCGTGCATGTCTTGGGGGCTTGGGGTGCTCGCATAGGTTCCGCAGCGGGCCCGGCTCCTTGGCGATGTCCTTCCGTCTCTGACTGGATCTCTTGCGTCGTCCCGCCTCTCGCGGGGTCCCCTCTCCAGCGGCCTTGCGTCCTGGGAGTCCTTCTCCAAACTCCCCACTTTCTCGGCGTCCCGCGTGACGGTGTTCTTCCCCCGTACGGCCCGCTGCTTTTTCTCGGACTTCTCTCGACGCGATCCCGCCAGCCACTGTCCCTCTCTTCCGCAGTTCATCCTCCCCCTCTCCCCAATTCCCCGAAGTCGACGTCACAACCATCCCGAAACCCCCGGTCTCGCCAATGGGTCCGTCCCGTCTGCCAGAGTGTCTGGACCCGCACCTGCAAGCCGTTACGGGACCGGGGAGAAACTGGACATCCGACACCTAACTCGGGCGGCGCTCCGGCGGTGGTAGCATGCGACTTGTCGCTCGGCGGGGCGGGGGGAGAGGCAAGCAGGAATGCCGTGGTCGAAGCCTCCAGAATAGGGCCAGGACCAGAGTTCAGCTGGCCAGTGTGTCTGGAACGGCACCTGCAAGCCATTATCGGCTGCGAGAAGCAACGGGACGTCCGACACCCCTCGGGCAGCACTCGGTCGCTGGTGGTGTGACCCCTCCCCCACTCGACGAGGTGGGCGAGGCCAGCTGGAATGCCGTGTTCGGAAGTTTCCCAAATAAAGTCACGACGAGACACAGAACATCACACCCCAAACTGTGTTTATTTCCGAAGCCAGGTTCCCCTGCAGGTACAGAACTGCGTTTCGAAAGCAGCTACTCAGTCTTCTCGTCGTCAGCACTGCGATGTTAAACGGAGACAACCAATACTCAGGTTACTTCGCGCACTTCAAGGCTTACCTTTGCTGTTCCTCGAGTCACAATTCCTTCACACAACCGCACATCACGGAGGAATGGCAAACCAATCCGCGAAACCAAAAGCCGCTCTCAAAAGAACAAACTCGAAGCCGTTGTCTACCGCGTAGCGTGAAAGAAGGTTAAATCGCTTGCCACCAGATGGCCGAGTCAAGCAAAGTGAATGCAAGTAGCTAAACTAGGTGGCGCTAGATACCACCTAATCTTCATGTCTTCTACAAAAATTATTTTTGTTTTCCTCAGGCTATCTTTGCGCATTCGGCACCTCTACTATATACACCCTACGCATACTACAAGCATCAGATGA
>JAZHYW010014669.1:0-34310 GCA_037355805.1 Ixodes ricinus
AAAAAAATTAATGGAAAAAAAAGTTGTTTTTGTCAGTTACATTTTTCTCTTTTAGTCTTTTCTTTTGAAAGCAAATTTTATCAACATGTTTTTACTAATTTAATTGGGGTGGTAACATTGCGGCCTGCTTTAATAACTATGGAAAACAACAAACTTTAAGAATGCCCTATTGTATTCAACCATGTGGGTCTGTTGGTCTCATTAATTTTCTATTTTATCACATCAGAAAGAAGTCTTAAGACCTTCATCTGTGGCAAGTGATCCAGACACCGACGCTTCAGAAGAGATGGGAGATAACCAAGTAAGCATTGTTGATTGGTTGCTAAAGGTTCTTTTTTTTTTCTCGGATGCCTAGAAATTTTACTGAAACAATCTTATAAGGGCCCATCTGTCCGAAAAATTTAGGACCTCAATTCGACCTCTTTTTTGTTGGTCTAGAACAGGGGTCTCCAAACTTTTTGGCTAAGGGGCCGGATCTGGGATCTGTCGCGGTCTCGAGGGCCGGGAAATAAATAAGTAAATACAAATAAGAGAACAGCAAATAAATATCATATATAATCATTCAAATACACAATTTATTAGAGTAGCCATGGAAAAAGAATCTAAGGCAATCATGAATACATATACTTTATATTAAAATGTAATTTAGCTAAGAATAGCATTACACAATTATTGGGACAAATAAAACTCATCAATCGATGCGCCTAGGAACTTTGGCATGTTCACAAAGGGCCCAACACTAATCAGAATGGTAGAACTGATGCTGACAATATGCAATAGTCATATATTATGCTGTCATAAAATATATGCTGCAACAGAAAGGAATTGCAGCATACGATTAGTTACACAGATATGAGTCAGGGGACTAAGAATAGTGTTGCTGGTGATTTCGATGTTTAATGAATAATATGGCTAGAGGACCTGCGTTGCAACAGGCAGTCTCTTCTCGTTCTTCGTGGTGTCTTAGTTTGCACGGTTGGTGCGCGGCGCCGTTTCTTTACTGTGGGCGCCGGTTGTAACAGCGGACTCGCTGGGAGCGGGCCACGGGACGGGCTTCATTGGAAGGACCACGGTCAGTCACGGGCCGGTCGTAAGACCTCCGCGGGCCGGATTTGGCCCGCGGGCCGGGGTTTGGAGACCCCTGGTCTAGAACAAAGGTCTTACGGCTGCCCATCTTGTCATTTTCTCAGTCATGTGCAATGATGACATATAATTTAGAATGTTTGAGAACCGATAAGCTGGCCAAGGGACATCATCATTAACACAAAGTCCAAAAACATCAACATTGTAAAACCGGAGACGTAGGACAAAAAGAAGGGGACAACACAGACACAGGTCTGTGTTGTCCTACGTCTCAGGTTTTACAATGTTGAAAGTTCACCAGCTCGCTTGCATCTTCTCTGTAATTTCTATCCAAAAACATGTTTCATAACCACAGAAACACCAAAAATACTCTTGTTTATAAGACACTTGATACCACATTTCTCTGTGTTGTTCCTCTGGCTTTGGTTCAACATTTTTTACCCAGTAGGTGTGGAACAGCACAGGGTGGTATGCAGACTGTAATACAAATGGTGGCAAAAATTTGGATACCATGGGAGGGGCAGCAGAAATGCGTTGCTGTGGCACCTGCTGCCGACACCTGTGCTGGCACGTTTCTTTTGCATGCTCTGGCCCGGCACTGGTAATTTTATGGCATGTTCGTTCACTCACTACGGGGCGACGCGCTGCTAGCTAAGGCAGTCTTGTTGCTGTATCATTCAGTGTTAGGGCATGTGGGACCGATAAATGCAGGTTTTTTTTTTTTTTACATGCTTTAAGTTTTATACTTAAAGCTCGTCAAGCTTTGAGTAGAGATAACAAAAAATGGGAACGATATCTTGATATGTCACCATTTCGCGTGTCAGCACGTTTTTAGTGAGCACCCTCACTGCAGAGCACGCTGCTGAACAAAAAGCATGTGTCGGTGGACGTTGATGCATTGAGAAGCAGTGTATCTACCCAAAGAGGCAAACGAATCTGTCGGAACAGAGCAGCACCCGGCCAAAGAGTGCAAAAGGAATGAGCCCCTCCCCCTTCCGCACTCTTCCTCCTCCTCTTTAAACTAAATCCTAAATATGTGCATCTTGAGGAAGTTTGCATTAAGATATGTGTGCTTCATTAGCAGCAAGAAATACTTCTGAATATCCTTGAAAGGCAAAACAGTATTTACACTGATCTGTAAACCTACAATATTATTTACTCAGACATTGCAACAATGTCAGCTTGAACATGAGCCAAACACATACAGAGCAAATGAACATACCGCTGATATGTATGTTCCCTCTCTATGTTTCTCATGTTCAAGCTGACTCTTTGTAATGACATGTACTGTGTTAGCTCAACTTAAGCCTGTTACTCAGACATGATTAATTGGCGATGCAATCAGCCTGCCCTGTGAGTATAACCCATACACTTCATTCTATCTGAATGGGCATTCATGCATATTAGACTTTTTCCTGGACTGTGGCCTGTAGCAACCAAAGTGCAGATGTTCCATGTATCACACATGGAAAATCACTAGGAAATAAGTGCCTCAGTGATTCAGTTTTAATTAATCATGCTATTTTATGCTGGCTTATAGGTGCACTTTGTAGAAATTCAATACAAGCAAGATTTTTTTCTTGTGGAGGTGTGTGGATGATTGTTTTAATACTTTTTTAGGACCCACATCCTGATGGAGATCCATTGAACTCTCTACCATTTGCTGACAAGAGGACAGAGATTGCGGCCCTGCTGATGGCCTACGTGATGCGCCACAGAGTTGGCGTTCAAGGTATAGCAGATTTGCTGGATATGCAAAATGTAATCACCCCAGGAAAGGCACCACGATCGAAGTACCTACTTTTAAAGGCTTTGGGGGGGACGTGCCTGGTGCACAGAAGCACTTCTACTGTCTCACTTGTTTGGGGTACTTGGGACAAGCAAACTGTGAGAGTCATGCTCGCTGTGAAAACTGCGAGCGAGATATTGATCTGGTTTCCTGCCCTTTTTTCTCGTGATGCCTCTAAAGGAGGAGATTGAGCGCATTCTTGCACAGCAAAACCTCAAGTGGCTTCCACAAAACACCAAAGGGGGCACAATTAGAGACGTGGCAGATGGCATTGAGCATGCACCCGGGAGGATCTACTTATGGGTGGGTACTTAGATCCAGTTCCAGAGCGGAGAACTGCTCTGAAGCATCTAGAAGAGGCAAAAGAAGGCACTTCCGTAGTGCCTGTTAATGGAGTGAAAGGCCCCTGTGTTGCAATGACCCTTCCTCGGTTTGATGTAGTTGACGGCTTCATTCCGGACTACCAGCATTGTGCTTGCCTTGGCGTCATGCGACAGTTGCTTAAGTTGTGGCTTGAAAGTGAGAATCACGGTTGTCCTTGGTACATTGGAACAAAGGTGCCACAACTAAACAGCTGGCTGCTAGCCCGTCTCTCCTCCTACGGAAATCACCCGCACCCCGAGGAAGTTCGAGGACGGGGCCTACTGGAAGGCGTCAGAGTTGCGAGCCCTCTTGCTTTTTTATGGGTATGTTGCATTGAAGCCTATTTTACCACGCCAGTTTTTTAAGCATTTTACACTTTTGTCATATGGCATGTACTTGCTACTTCAAGAGGAAATCACAGACCGAGACCTCCGCAAGGCACGGGCTCTGCTGGAGAAGTTTGTGTTGCAGATGGGTGCGTTGTACGGCGCAGCGAACATGTCTTACAACGTTCACCAGCTGCTTCACCTAACTGACTCGGTGGAAGCCTGGGGCCTGCTGTGGGCAACCTCTTGTTTTCCTTTTGGAGGGCGGAACGCAGTTCTACTGAACTACTACTCTGGCACACAGTGTGTCGCTGAGCAGATTGCTCATACCTTTGTTTGGTGGCAGCGCCTTTCTCTCTGGTCGGACAGAATCCAGGTGCCAGAAGGAAGGGAATTTTTTGAGAGGATTGTCGGCCGGCAGACTGTGGGTAGGACTGGGGTGGCGCTCTCTGGGGAGGTAGTCGTATATTGGTGACAGAGTTTCTCTGGCACCGATATCAGGCTGGAAGTGGCATTAGAAGACCACCTGGGATTCCTACCTTGGCACATTACTTATTACAACAGGTTCCAGTGCAATGGAATTCTCTGGCATTCGGAAACGTACAGGATGCCCAAGAGGGTCAATTGTGTCGCTCAGCTGCAGGATGGTTCAGTTGGAATTATTCAAGCACTTGCTGTGTTTGATGGGAGCCCTCCACAGCTGCAGCCCCAGTACCTGGTGTTGGTTGAAAAGCTTGACCTGGTGCCGAGTGTTGCTTTCATGGACGTTCAACTTGGGATTTCTTTTACAGCGGTAAGAGAGGGCACGCGGTCAGGTGACATGGCAGCATGCAAACTTAATGCTTTAAAGAGAAAATGTGTTGCCATGGAGCACACTCCTGCAAGTTTTCTTGTTCTGGCTCTCCCGAACCTCGTTGAGTGCGATTAAGGATGGCAACAGCTTAAGCGACTTAATTTTCACAAAGATTAATTTTCGCAACTTGAGTAAAATCGCAAAAAATAGAGCCCGCGAATATGTTTCTCTTAGGTGACAAATGCATAGCATACTACCCGATTCATGAAATTTTGTGCACGCAAAATATTCCCGAAAACTACACTTTGCCAAATTCGTGAAATATGGAGCCCGCAGAAATAAAGCCATTTACAGTTTATTCGCACTGATAGTAAAAGCTTCTTATGAATAAAGCCAGTGTCTGCTTTCCAAATGATTGTCATTTACGGGGGCAGAATAGCAAATGAGCAAAAGACAGCCCGCCATTAAAAATGGGGCTAAAGTTGCAAACTATGCTAAGATTCTGCGCATATGAAACTAGTACTCAGTTTCACAGAATGCAATTCGTTAAAACTTGGAAGTATAGGGAAACTGAAATGAAAATTGAAATATAGCTATCTCATTTAGAAGTAAGGTAAATATATGATCAATGCAATCCGTAAGTGAGGATTGCACGTTTACATTTTGAGTGAACGGCTATGTTTTTTTATTCTAAACTAGTTTTTCTGGCAAGCACTTGAAAGCAGCCATTGGAACATGCACCTTGGAATTATTTGCACATTTGCAACGTCACCCGTTGCATCTTGAGTAAGTTTATGGGGAGGCTTGCAGGATCAACGGCTTTGCCATTTGGTGGCACCAGTCCCTCTGAGATAACCAAGAACCTTGATCTTGACGAAGTAAGCCAGCTCTGCTGTTGCATTCTTCGTCAAAATCACAGTAAGCGAGGCTTCGCGATCGCGTTTCGACAGATGCATACTTCTGCAGAGCGGCGCTGTACTTATGGAATCAGTGATGTAGCAACTTTTCGACAAAGCTTTGGGGACACCCACCAGAAGCAAGTTAAGAATTCTTTAATTTGTTTTAAAATTTTATTTTGTCCTTTGAATGAAAAATTTGTACTTGCGTGGTGCTACCATAGCATAGTCGACATCTCAAAATTAAGATAGGTGGTAAAATTTTGTTTCCATACCTCTTTAACATTATTAGAGCCCTTTTCATTTGTTGAGTACCTTTCCTGAGTGGCAGTGAATGGCTCTGCTTTGTAACAAGGAGACAGAAGAGCTTTATTTTTGCAAAGCTTGTACTATATGAGCAGTTTTTGCCATACTTTGGCCTGTAATCACTACTGCATGCATGAAGCACATTAAGGACCCTGAATCAGCAGGCATACTGCCCTGGCCAGATTGCCCATCTACACTGGAGACACCAGACACCATCTTAAAGCAGACTAACTTTCAGGTATCTAAACTTTCATTAAACAAATTTTGTGAGTAGGTTTAGACATTTAGTATTTTCTAATTTGTGAAATTTACATATGCCACACCAATGAACGGCATCTGGCACACCTCAGGATTAACTTCCACCACCCGTGGACCTTTTGACATGCGGCAGAAATCTTGGCTACATAGCACCTTCTTTGCAATAGGCCTCTATCAAATTGCAAGCACCTCGGTCGAGACTTGAACGCACTAACTGTCGGTCTGTCGGTTGGTGTTTGACCTTGCAGCCACCAAGGTAGTTAGGTGAGGTAGTAGTGGCTTCTAGCATGCGGAGATTTAATGTTTCTAAAATCTGTTACTACAAATTATATTGATAAATAATTGATGGCCCAAAGAATGTCCTTCTTTTGTTTCTGGGTTCTGTTATTTCTTTACTTCCTTTTTTTTTCCTAAGAGCCTGTTTTGCCCTTCACCAATAGTGCCCTTCTTCACTTAGCTCAGGGAAGGGAAGAGAAGGGAAGGGAGGACAGCTCGTGGAGGGGTAGTTTTTTCTACGGACTATGAAATGATCAGTTCAAACCTTCTACTGGGGAGCAGTGGCTGAGTGAGCTAGTGCACACCAGCTCGGAGCACGTAAAGCGAAAGCTTGCTTTGCAGAACCCAGGATCCTGGGTTCAAGCCCCGCCCCTGCCCGTTTTGATCTGGATGAGCATTGTACCGGCGTGTGGTCGTATATCACTACTGCGTGGTGCATGTTAAAGACCCCAGGCTAGCAGTTGTACTGCACTGGCTATATTTCTCATCTACAGCTGGGAGACTTGTCGCCCGTTGAGGCAGACCAAGTTCTAGGCTGTATAAACAAATGCACAACCCAATTTTTTTTCAAACCTTCGCTGATTTTGAACAGGACAGCCGTATCAGTGTACATTCGTGTAGTCATTTTTGCTGCTGCATCGTAAAGGGGTACTCCACTGGTATTTTCATAGTCGCCAATCGGGGCCTAAAATAGGTTCAACACACCAATAAGCCTGGCTAAATTAGCATCTCAAATATTATGTCAATACAATTTTTTTTCACACAGTTCTTGAATGTTTAAATTTCGTTTTCACTGCTTTTTCAAACAAATTGTCTACTGGCAACATTGAAAAACTAACCAGAGAGGTTATTCCCAACTGAGGATGGCACAGGTTCACTGTTTGGGCTGTAGAACTTGTTCCCAACTGATTACAAGATGCTTCTTGGGGTTAAATGAAGGATGTGGAAGCTCGCTACAGCATTCGCTCAGTAGCATAAAAGAAATGCGCAATACACACGTGCCTATCGGCCGAAAGGCTTGCCTTCCTGGGACATCGTGCCACTGACAAGTGCGGGGCAGCTTGAATATTTCTTTTTCATTGTTGTTTTCTCAATAGCTATTTGGAATTTAGAGGTACTATATAGCATACGGGAATGTGTAAAGCCAGAGGATTCATAAGATACAATTAGTTTGGGTAGTTAAAAAAATCGGCAGAGTGCCCCTTTAAATGGATACTACAACGAAATTTCGGCGCTCATTTTTTGGTCTATATGTGTTCAAAAGAGCAGTATCACATGGAACATACCAATATCTTGTTAGAAAAGTCTCGAAAAGGAATTTTAAAACAAATTAAACGATTAGCAAAGAGCACCTGGTGAATGTCGCTAACGCCTCGTTTGTATTGCTCGTCTAGGAACCTTGACAGCTAGTGACGGAGGTCGTCTCGCCTACGGCCACGACGAGAGAAGGGGGAAGGAGGAACTCCCTCTTCCCGAGAATCCCTTTTGTGTGTCGCAGAAGTCGCTATTGTCCCCTACAAGATTATAGAAGATTAACCCGTCACTCAAAATTCGTACAAAAGCAGCCGCTTCGGTGTCTGGAATGACTAGGCCATCCTCTCGACGTCAGCCTCGCCGTAGCTTTGCTCGTCTCGAGACGACCTACGTCACGATTGCGTTGGATGTCACGTGCTCTAAGCTGGGCCTTCTCCGAGCGCTTGCCAGAGTGGGCCAATTATAACGAGAAATACAGCCACCAGGATCAAAATACAAATGTGTGATTGTCATTTACGGATATTGTGGATCATATTCAACCTATTTTTGAACACGACGGGAATATTTCAAATTTCGTTGAAGTATCCCTTTAAAGACCCAAAGTTAGTACACTGCACTGGTCAAATTGCCTCTATTTAGTGGTTATAGATGATGCCAGGAGCCATTTTAAGGCAGACTAGACTCCTGCTGTCGAAGGTTCATGCAAGAAATTTGACCTTTTTAAAGAACATGTTTTAATGTTCCTATGGTACTCTAAAGTCAAAGTTAAATTTGGTGGAGCTTTGTGCCAAACCAACAAAGGGAATCTTGCACGCCCGAGTGGAGGACTGAGGATTAATCTCGACCACCAGGGGACCTTTTGACGTACAACTGAAAGATTGGTTACACGGCGCCTTCTGTGCAATAAGCCTCCGTCAAATTGCGGGCACCTCGGCTGAGATTTAGGGCGGCGCTTTGCCTCAGAGCAGCCAAGGCCTAGGGGTACTCTCTTATTTGCTTTATAGGCATTCCAATTTGATGTCTAAAGATTTTCTCTAACCTTATAGCTGGAGTGGCTGGCAGTGGCGTCTTGAGGGTCAGCGGCACCCGGAGCGGTAGCCCGCCTCGACCCCCCCCCCCCGCTCTCGTGGCTTGCCGCGACACCCCCTGAGCCCTGCACCCGGGGCGGTCCCCCCGCCCCCTTGTGATGCCACTGGTGGCTGGCACCCTGTAGAATAAGTTCTGTTGTATGCCAATGCTCGTTTAGTGTAATTTGTATTTATTACAGAATACTCTATGGTAAATTTAGGTGCTTACATGCCAAACCAACAAGAGCAGGTGGTATGTGCCAGCGAAGAAATCAGGGTTAATTTCAACCTAAGAATATTTTGATGTGCAACCGAAATCTTGGTTACACAAATGCCCTCGCTGCTATAAGCTTCCGTCATATTGCGAGCACCTTGGCTAGTATTTGAACCCCCTACTGGGAATCCATAGGCTGGTGCGAGAGTTGTAGGAATTTAGGACTTGGGGTTTTACTGTGCAAGCATCTTTTCAACCTTTCTTATCAGACGCGTCGCTAGAAAGCTCATGAGCTCGTGTCACTATCCCGCTTACAGTTTTCGCAAACATCTGTCTGTAAAGAATGAGCTTGTCTGCCTTCCTCCTTTTTGTTCTACATGATGAAATTATAGAACTGGTCATGAAGACTTGCAGTGTGATTGTGTAGTTTGAACTACTGGCCTTGCCTTTCTTGTTTGTGTGTATACTAAGACTGTAGTTTTAAAAAGTATGTAAATATTGTAGAATGCTTATCAACTTGTAATGTTTTCAGTTATCAACTAAGTGGATTCCTCTTTGTACCTGCATATGTTAAATAATTTTGCTTGTGAGTGAATTGGTATGTTTATTATCTTCTGTGGTGCCTGCTCTTGCGAAACTGGTCAGCTAGATTATTGGTGACGAGAATGTTGTATTGTACATAATTGGAAAAAGATGCCATCTTGTACACTAAACGTTGTTTTCTGCCTATTATGGTTTTTGTGTTCAAATTTGATATCATCACTCTATCATTGTCTTCCTTCAAGGATTCAATAAACATTTTATGATTTCTGTTTGTTGTTGGGATTATTGATCCAAAATCAAAGTTTTAGAATTGTCCTGAACGATTATTTTTTAACACTATTTTTTCTTTCTTTTTCAAAAATGCTATTATGCTTTAACCAAAAATGAAGGTGTGTGCATTTTTGCTTGTTAAAAATTGTAATTGCTCAAACAACACAAGCCAATTAAGGATTTAAAATAAGTCTTGTACTATGTTTGCAGTGCAAAATTCACTATTTTATGGTCAGTGTTTTCCCAATATATAATCCATGTGCTCATGTTCGATCTAGACACAAAATTAATTGTACATATAGTTCCACTATTCATTATGTGCATTTTAAATACCATTGGAGGATGAAAAAAAACTGATTGAACCAATTGCTATGGTGCCATGCATATCTAACCCGAAAGGGTGTCCGTGCTGTCGCCTTAGGCTAAATTAAGACAGCACGACTTGATTGGGGCACATGGCAAAAGTAAGCAAACTTTATATTTTTTTTTGAAGGGGGTATAAAAACATTTTTGCATAAATTTAGTTTTATTTACAAACATGCATTTTAGTAAGTATATTTAAATATAGTTTTAGAAATATATTTTAATACCGAGCGATTATAATTCATATTTAAAAAAAATATATTGAAATGCATTTCTAACGTATTAACATTTTATTAATGCATTTAAATGTTCTTGGAGTATATTTGAATACGCGTATTTTAACGTATTTTTAGAAATATATTTCTAAAAATATATTGTAGTGTATATTTTAATGTATTTAAAAATAAAAAATACACTTAAATGCATTCGAAATTCATTTGAACATATTTCGAAGGTATTAGTTTTCTCTAAGGGATGGGCTGCTCGTCTTTTGAGGGCAAGGAGGCAATTAGTAACTTGAAATTTTAGCAAAGGTTGACCAAAATGAATGATAGGCGGAGACACGGTAGATTTTCAAGTATTTATACATGAAAAGTTTAAACACAAATTGGACAAACCGGAACCCGAAAGCTTACATTTAAATACCTACACTAGTGATGGGGCTGAGCAGACTGCTTCAGTGGAAAAGGGAGCTAAAGAGGCAGAAAAAAAGGGGAGTGAAACAATGCAGGAAATATTAGCTCTAACAATGTACAGTACAGGACAAGAAAAACAGGACATAAGAAAATAAAACATGTTTGACAATTCACTGGGAAGTTCTTTACTGTTTGAGGCGAGAACGAGAATTTTGAGGACGAGGACGAATAGGGCTAAATTTTAGAGGAGAGACACATTATGTGCTGCATGCCATAATGAGAACAAGACACAAGAGCACTTGGTTTTGAAGTGCACGGGACTTCGCCCTGCCCCTCCCTGAAGGGGTCAGCAGATTTGGCCGGGGCCCTGTGTTTCGCTGGCGACGATGGAAGGACGGAAGAGAAAAGGATTACAGTAACAAAGAGGCGATTAGAAGATTGGTGGAAATTATCTAGGAAACATTGAATGATGCACAACTAACTAGGACAGCTGGGGGACAGGCGGGACAGAGGAAAATTGGGACTCCCTCCCGCGTAGCTCCGGCCCAGACGTCTCAACCCTGTCTCCCAGTGGGTCCGGTGCTGGGGTAACGACAGACAAGGTTTGACCAGAGCAAAAATTGCCGACTCCCTCGTCGGCGAGAAAGCGGGAGCAAAGCTTTATTATTTTTTTTTTGCCCGATTTTTTGAAGGTTATTTTGGTGATATGGGACACTGCTTGGCTCAGATGGGCAGGGAAGACTCGTATGTTTGCCTTTTCAGACTTAGGCTAGGCGGCGCAACCTACCGCCCGTTACAAAGTGTATAGCCATTAACATCCATCGATCCGGGCACAAAGTGTGCGATTTGAATTTCAAGTCTTCGCCGATCGCTGACGCAGCCCTCGCGTCCAATACGTCCTCGGAGTGCGTAACTACGACAATGGCGGACTCCGATATTTGCAGCGCGGTGTTTAGTGACTATAGATGGCGCGCGTTTTCGAAAAGGATCCATTGCGGTGATTCTCTATCCGAGTGCTATGGAGAAAACTGGACGCACATGCTTTGTCCGTAAACAGTTTTCTACTGCTCGAGTAAATGCACTACTGTGGCGAGTGACGGGTTAAGAACCCGGTAAAACCTCGGAGCGAGGTTTCTGCCTTCGATAACACTTCGTCGTACGCGCAGCAGCCAGAGCAGGACGGAAGACGACGGAGCGCCTGTTGGAGGCGGAGCATAACTGCAGATTATTAACCAGTCGCCGATTGTATACTATTGCGAACAGGCGCGGAGTTAGCGAGATCTCGTCCACTTGGCGCAATAACAATATAAGGTGAAAAGATGCTCGCGTGGCCTGCACTTTTCTAAAGTGTAACAATATAAATAATGTTTAAAAAATAATCATTTTTTTCAACGGATGAAGTCCTGACACACATTGTGTGTATCTCCAAATATGCGTTTATTTCCCTCTTTAAAATTCATCGCTCATAAATAATAATAATAATGAATGAGCGGGGCCTAGAGAATTTAGTCATATTCAGCGATACACACGTCCGCTAAATTAGGGTGAGGGGTGGCGGCTTTTTGTGGCGCTGTTTCCTAAAGTTGCACTCTTCTCGTAGAAACAGCCTCGTAACACCGCATTAAAAAAAATGTATTAAGGTGGATTCGTCTAACTCTATAGATTCAACTCTCGTCCCGGCATTTGGTTAGGCCTTTGCTTCGGAAGAAGCAACTGTCGGGCCACTTTAGAGCCAGGCACCTTGCAGGTTCTGTATGCAATGTGATGCACTGCCGGCTGCACTGGGAAGTGTCTCGATACTTCAGTGTGACGAGTAAGCGGCCCAGGCCGTCCTTGAAGCTAAAAGGTGAGACGTTTCTGCGGGTAGAGTTTCATTTGTAATTAATTTATAATATTCTGTATGGAGCGGGAATACCGCTACTCTTACGAGGAAATTCTAGCAGGTAGTGCTCAAAACAAATTATAAAAAGTAAGCAGCGACACACACAAAATATTTTGAACGACAATTCAAACAAAGGAAGTGAACAATTTACACGAGACCCACTGAAAATGTATTTGGTGGCACTGCGAGCTTAAACCCTGCGAAGGTTGTCCTGTAGTGAAGGGTAAAAATCTGCGAATTTCTGGGCTGAAGTATCCCCACCTTTCTCGCGACGATATGCATATATGTTTACATCTCATCAAGACCGAATTGCAACTGCACTCGCAATATTTCTGAGGAATAACTAGATGTCGATAAACAAATGTCACCGGCGTATACATCGAAATTGACAGCGGTGCTGGTTTCGGCAGTTCAGCCATGACCACGTTGAATTAAGTAGAACTTAACACGGTACCTTGCGGAACCCTGCTGCTTTAGCTCATGTGTCGTGCTGTTTTCCTTGACTCGCGGCAGTAAATGTATTTCGGTGGAGCTGGATGTGTCTGACCCAGCGTACAAAGCAGCCTTGCACTTTCAGTTCGAATGAGTCGCGCAAAGCACGTGTGGGTGGCTCACGCTCACGGCATAAAAATACTACGAATATCTACGTATAAGAGCATTGCAGTGGTTAAAAGGCCTCTCAGCCTAAAAATAGCCATCACAGGTCTTCACGCCTCGCGCAGTTTTACATACCTTAAACTACGCCGCTGACACGATCAAACCAAAAGAACGAAGATTTCATCGGCAAATTAATTCGAAAAGCTCAGATTTTGATACGCACATTTTTGTTTCGTCACTGGACGAAACCTAGTGACGTAACAATATACTACATCCACCTATCGTGACGTCACGCCTTTCTCGGTTCCCTCCTGAGTCCTTACCAATATAGAGCTGCTCTCCCGAGACACCCAAGATGTATATAGGTGGGACAAGCTGGCAGACGTCTCAACAATCGACTGTGAAAGCATCATAAGAGCACGCACCTGGCCGTCTAGGGATTCACTGCCGAGGCCGGGGTTGTGATCATCAGTTCACAAAATGCGCTGGAATGGCGCGGAGTGCCAACTCTCTAATTAGAGAACTTAATGAGGCAGAGAACATCGCGAGACTCGGCGACAAGTGTATCAGCGCCCCTTCCGTTTCTTTATTCGTCAAAGAATTATACTACTAAGCGAAGTAGTCAGTGTGATAATCGACAATTTCAATGTTTTGTTTGTTTATTTTTCGTCTTTTCGTATAGCGGTTTTCCTTCTTACGACGGAGAAGTTAGTTTACGTCCACGGGGTGCGGTGTCCGTCGGTGTCGTAGATAGCGTCCTTCGATTGTTACACACCGTTAACTTCTAAAACCTGTCGAAGTTGTGCGGCTTCTGGAAGCCGTAAATACCGCGCAAGTGCCCGCATCGTTCTGCCATTTTATTGATTTGTGTATGTCGATAATGTCAGCAAGATTCTAATTGACACCATGCCCTTAATCTTGATGAGCCGATCTAATATTCGCTCACGCGACGGGTAGATCTATGGAGACGTTTCCTGTATGCCGAGATTTTGCTAATCACTTACCGGCTAAACAAGCGCCCTGCGCCTTCGGACCACAACGACCACATGCTTGTGTCGGTGAATGGAGTTATTTGAAAAATCGAAGTTTATTCACCTTTCGTAAATACACACGAAGTACAATGCAATTGTACAAGGTCCAGGCAGACGGCCATGATTGATCGATTGCGATAGCATCATAACAGCCCGCACAAGACTGTCTTGATATCGGTGAGGAACGCTTCAGTACCATGATGACCGGTAATTGTGGCATCGACTCAGTTTAGAACGACACTCTGAAGCTTCGAAGATTTGAGCGACCGAAGTGGCGACTTTCCGTGGCAACGTAGACAGATTAGCTAATCGCCTTGCGAGGTTTTAGTCGTCTAGTTAGTATCCGTCTGTGTCAGACTCGCAGGTAGGGAAGGTATATCAGCGCTACTTTCCCAGGATTCTATTGACTTCAGCTAACATGAGCCCATAATGTGACAGCGTCTCGACCAGACGCGTGACACCTAGGCGAGACGGCGCGAGAGTAAGCAATCAAAGACGCGTTAGGTTTCCTGTCGTTCTCAGATCCGTGGGTTCCGTATCTGGCATGCGAGACGAAGCCAATAATAGAACATTTCAACCTGGATTATGCGAGAAAATATAGGTGAGGCAAAACAACAATGTGTGACAATCACGCATTTTTCGTAAACACCTTCCAGCGGCGTGGAGAGATCAAAACGATGTTTTACCGCATACCAGAAGTGACAACATTCAAGATGGCTGCGCCCTTGTGGGAAAAGTGTATAGGTGGCGAGGAGGTCGGAGCGAGGAGCGCCCTAAGGAGACGGCACCCTGATCCTGTTACGTCACGGCTCGCTTATCGAGTGAGCTGCAACACGGGAATTTCCAGATACGTTTTATACGCTTTATTCTTCAAATCGCGAGTTGAAATTTCGTGCAAACTTCCAGGAGGAGGTTTTGGTAGCTGCCACAATGTTTTTATATGAAACTAACGACCATCATTTGTGACTGGAGAGGCCCTTTAAGTTCCCAGATTTGGGCTCGTTTGCGAGAGTCGGAACAAGGTCAAGGACGGAGTCCATTATGCTTCTCCGAGGACGATATACAGATATTTATTTCGGTAGCATGCAAATTGATTCGGGCCACAACTGCAGGCGCAGTGATACATCCATATTTTCCAGAACCTTCTCAACACAGCTATAGTGAGACTCACCAGGCCAAATGAATCTTGTACAGCTGGAGTGTTCCGCACACTTGAGTGAAGGAACGACCGCTGTCACTTCCATGAAGTTGAGGGGGTTTCTGCTGCTCCTTATTAAAATCACGAGAAGGTTTCTGCTTTGGCTCCAGGACAAAGGTTTCCATAAGTGTTTTCTATCATGAAATATCTTGGTCATGACAGAAAATTTGCGCTTACACATCATCCTCAGCGCACCATGCAGTTCGTTGATACTGAAATCACAGTGTTGCGAGTTATTTTCGTTAATCTCTTCGGTAACGCTTTTGACTGCGGCGTTGCTTACTAAACAGTAAGTAATCTGCGGAGGAGATCACTTCCCCCGGCTACTGTGAGCTAAGCGCGAAACAGCATTCGACACCGTTATTTTGGAGGCACAGTCGGGTACAAAGTAAGCTGAAACGACCGAGCTATGATTGAGCGGTTGATTGAACGCAGCCTCAACGCGGGAAATCGGACTAGCAACGAGAGACAGCATGCGGAGACAAAAGTACGCTAGCCCCTTCTGTCTGACTCAGCCTGTCCGTTTCCACTTTTGATCACTTTGTGAAGCGGCTCGGCCTCTCTCTCGCAGCTACCAACTACCTGCGGGGAGAAATGATATTTCATTTAACAGTTTACATTTCCAGCAGTCAGTTCTTCGTTGCAAAAACGCTTCAGAAAAACCACTGCGGGAAACGACGGGACGCGCTCCCCCCGGGGAGACTCCATGCCGCACCACCACTCGACGTCTACGCGAAAAAACGCCTCGCAGCGCGGCTGCCCCTCTTTCCACGACACCTTCTCTAGAACGCCAGTACAAACAGTGACGACGACGCGCACCGTCGCACCCCAACCTCATCTGCTTGCAATCCCCGTCGCGCTTTTCTTGAGCCGCACGAACGCAGGGCCGCTGACGGCGGGCATCGAAAGTGAAAGGAAAACAACCATCGAGCGAATATTAAAAGCAAGGAGAGAAGGCCCCCTCTCCCACCTCCTCGGCTTTTCTCCTTCCCACGTGACCGCTCCGCCGTTCTGCAGCAGGTTGGCGAAAAAAACGAGAACAACCGGTCTTTCTTGTGTTTTTTTGGACGGCGCACATCTGCGCGATAGCCTCCTCTCTCGTTTTTCTTTTGTTTGTTTGTTGTTGTTTTGTTTTGTTTTTTTTTTTTTCCGTAACTCGCTTTCGTTCTTCCTGCAGCTCGCCAGGGCGGAAGGCTGTGATCAGCGTTCCGTGGTTTGGAGCTTTCCATGCATCAACGCGCATTTCCAATGGCAATTGTTTTGTCCTTATTAGTTCTCTTTAAACAAAAAGTGAGTGACCTAACTAATCAGTACATCCCTCTGAGGCGCATCCGCCCTAATTCACAGGCACCTTGGTTTAACGCACGCCTTAAGCGTCTGCGAAATAAAAAGAGACGGTTATTTCGGCGAGCAAAATTAACAAAATGTGCTGAGCGCTGGCACGCTTACGAAGCTGCTGATACGGAGTATAAACAAGCTGTCGCAGAATCAAAGCAGGAGTTTTATCAGTGTACACTTTTTTTTCTTTTAAAAGATAACCCCCGAAAGTTTTGGAGTGTGGTCAGCGGTACACTTAAGAAAAAGGGAGCGCGACTTGCTCCCTAAAGAAGCATATACGCTGATACCACCATTGCTCCCCTAGGGGAGCAACGTAACGGGAGCAACCTTTGCCTCACACGTTAGTCTTTTCAAAGTTGAAACTCTAGGACGAACTTTTGCACCCTTGCATTTAGGCCACTGGGACTAAATGTTGCGCTCCTTACTCATTTATTACTAAATTGCGCACTCACACACCTAGGGGTGGCGCTAGTCAACGTCAAATTCAAAATTGGAAAATATAGTTACCGCTGGGTTAGATCTTTTGACACCCATCACATTCCCATATGCACAACGCTTATATCTCATTTGCACACTTTTTGTTGCACACGTATTATACATTTTAGCATAGACAAGGAGTTAGAGCACAGATGACACACGCATAGCAACACACAATGACGCACTAATCCAATTTTGCTTTCTTTGTTGTCCCACGCTATTTCAGTCGCCAACACCGAAAGCTACCCATGCGCCTTTATACTGATCAAATGAAAGGAGTCGTCTTGTCAGTGACCATGTCAACCGTGAGCGATGTTACAACATGGTGCTGCTTTCGCACTAATATTGTTCTCCAATATTGTTGCTAAACTTTCAAGGGGGTGTATTCTACTAAGAAGTGCAACGGTACACACAGTAATTATTTGTGACAGTCTATAAAACAGCAGCCCCATAGGCTCCCAGGAGCCATGTTCTCGCTTCCCCACATAGCTTCCCCCACTATGCGCATGCGCGTCTCCGTGGCAACCGCATCGTCTCCTTGCGAAAAAAAAAACAAAAACAAGTAGAATACAAAAATGAAAAAAGAACACAGAATGAACCTTTTCTTGTCTTTGAAACGTTTTAAAACGTTTTATGTGGCTATTTTCATCCCAGTTAAACCAAAAAGAAAATATAAACGCTTTCAAAGCACGTTTCGAAACATGCAAAGGGGAAGGACGCCAGGACCACGGTCAAAAGCTGCATGGCCAGTGCATCAACAATGGGCGGCGCTCGAGTCAGCGCCGACTTCACGACGTGCTGGAACAGAGGCTACGATCGTTATAAAGCGAGTCCTGACCCTAAACACGGCCCCTCCTGCAATTCTTGATGCTACGATTGTCTGTGGATACCTCCCCTGCGTTCCGAAACAGGTGCGTCGCCAACGCTGGCCATCGGCGATGCAGCAGACGCCGCCATCTTGTCCCCGCGTCCTTTGCTCCCGCACTGTTGCTCCCGCGCGCCCTCCTCCTGCTCCCCCGCGCCCTCTGTTAGTCCCTGTCGAGTGCAGCTAGTCCTCAGCGTTTGCGCACGCGTACACAGCTCGAACCAGATGGTCTCTTCGGGGAGCAATGGGAGTTGAGAGGTCCAAATGCTGCCGTCAGTCCTTTGAGACCATCTTTTTTCTTAGAGTGAGTAGATCCAGTGCGGTTGAGCTTTGTGACGCGAATAATGTTCCTGTAGATCCAAACGATTGTTGGAATGTCCTGAACGATGTGTTTGCTTCTTATTTTTCCTACACGACTCTACCTGTTATCCAATTGTTTTCAGCGCTAATTTTAGTCCTATGTTTCCTGTTAGTATTGATTCATTTGGTGTCGACTGTTTAATCCAGAAGCTTAAAATTTCCGCGTGTGCTGGGATTGACGGAATTAATTCAAAGTTCCTGAAGAGCACCGCCACCTATTCATCTTTGATTCTTTCCGAAATGTTTTCTACAGTCTTTGCAGTGTTGCACGTTGCCCAACGATTGGAAGGTAGGAAGGTGGTTCCCTTGCATAAATCAGGTACTGCACACTCCCCATTTAACTACAGGCCAATAT
This sequence comes from Ixodes ricinus, assembly GCA_037355805.1. Classification (NCBI taxonomy): domain Eukaryota; kingdom Metazoa; phylum Arthropoda; class Arachnida; order Ixodida; family Ixodidae; genus Ixodes; species Ixodes ricinus. The sequence continues at coordinate 18,540 of JAZHYW010014669.1, forward strand.
CATTGACTAGTGTGCCGTGTAAATTACTTGAACATATCATTTACTCTCACCTTGTTACCTTTCTCGAGTCCAACTCTTTTTACTAATTGTCAACACGGGTTCCGAAGATTGTTTTCTGTGAAACACAGCTCGTATCGTTTACTAATGACCTGTCAGTTGCTATTGACGCCGGGCTAATAGTTGACTGCATTTTCTTAGATTTTGCTAAGGCTTTCGACTCTGTCTCACACGATCTACTTCTCTTGAAACTGAGTAAACTTAATATTGATCCTAACATCTTGGGCTGGATTAAATGTTTTTTATCTAACCGCTCACAATATGTTTCTGTCAATGGGCATAATTCTTCTACTACTCCTGCAACGTCCGGAGTACCACAGGGATCTGTCCTGGGGTCTCTCTTGTTTCTAGTCTACATTAACGACCTCCCATCGCAAATTGTGTCCTCTATTAAATTGTTCGCGGATGATTGTGTACTGTATCGCGTAATTACTAATGCCCAAGAGTGTGCTATACTACAGTCAGACCTCGACGTAGTTTCTTCCTGGTGCACTGAATCCCTAATGAAGCTTAACGTCACTAAATGTAAAAGCATGCGTGTTTCCCGACTCTCTAAAAACATTGACCCTGCCATATACATCCTTAATAGTATACCATTAGATGCTGTTGCTTCATACAAGTATCTTGGTATTCACATAACTCATAACCTTTCCTGGAACATGCACGTCGACTATGTCTTTAATAATGCTAATCGTATGCTTGGGTTTTTGCGCCGCCACTTCCGTTCCGCTAATCTTCCGGTCAAACTGCAACTATATAAAACCTTAGTCAGGCCAAAACTCGAATACGCCTGTTCCGTTTGGGATCCGGGACATGTAACATTATCACACATTCTCGAATCAGTCCAGAACCGAGCAGCCCGATTTATCCTTTCAAATTATTCTCGCACTGCTAGTGTTTCATCGATGAAGTCAACTTTGGACTTACCTGACCTCTCTTTACGCCGTAAATACTTTCGTCTTTGTCTTTTCCATAAAATCTATTATACTAACCCAATTCTAAAGGATCAACTACTTTTTCATGCGTCATATGTGTCACCTCGCAACGATCACCAGTGTAAGGTTGGCACGCCGACATGTCATACGAACATCTATTTTGACTCTTTTATTCCAAGAACATCTAACGATTGGAACCACCTCCTGCCTCCATCGTGTCCATCCAGGACGCCACATACTTCAAGAAGTTTGCCAACGATTTCATCTGTACCACCCACTCCTCTCTGTAGAGCCTCCGGGCCTTGAGAGTATGAAAATAAATAAATAAATAAATATTCGCAATAATTCCCGAATCTTGCGATGCAGTGTTTATCGTTCTCATCGCGCATTACCGTCGTATCTGATGGCTTGCGTGGAGCGACCGGGCAGCACGGGGCAGCACGAACACGATCATCAAGAAGACTACATCGAGACTTCGCGACTCTTGCAAAACGGACGGCACTTAGCGGGAAAACACTGAACTGGGCGGAACAGGTCTTTTCGCGTTTTTTCTGCTCGTCTTCCACTTTCCTGACTGCATGTTTTCGGCGGCTGGGGCGCAATGGCCACCGAAGTTAAGCAACGGATTTTCTGTTGGTTGGATCCACAGCAGCGAAAACGGCAGCAGCAGCGAGAGGGCCGCGGGGAACACGCGTACCATATTAGATGCGCGTTTGCACTGTTTTTCATGTTGTGCGGGGTGAATTCGCAACTTTCAGCGATGGAAAGTACCGCGGTGTGACAGTCGCGCTCCCTAGCTCCTGGATGATCGGCATCACAATAAAGGTGCGTGCCTACACCTTCCTTACGTGAAAAAATAAAGTAAGACTCTAATGCTGCTCGTATATAGCACAACCAGAATTACTCACGCGCCGCAGGCAGAGCCTCGTACCGCTGTTCTACGACGATCATCCAGATGACCGCCATTTTGATAGGCGCCAGTGGGCCCCCTTTAGGTTGTGAAAGTTGCGAATAGTTTTGACCCTGTGACTCTGTCGCTGTGTCGTCTCAGCGTGTTGCCAAGGGCGCTGTGAACGTAACCTAAGAAACAGCTTGAATCAGGCATTGTGCGTTTATCAACGTTCATTAGCCCGGCAGAAGGGCTGTATTCAAACCTTCCATAACTCCCCCCCCTCCCCCCCGAGGAGGGCCTCTGGAATTCTCGCTTGCGCCAAAGCGTCATCGCAGGCTATGAATGTATAGGGGATAAAAACCGTGGCAAACCATTTTGAATCCATACTTGCCTGCTCAAACCGGAGGGTTTGAGCAGGCAACAAACTGTTTTTGGCCAATATTTTTGTTGAGACGTGGTGACCCCTATAGGTCGCTGAAGTCAGCGAATACTGGAATCAAAAGAAAGAATGAAAACAACTTATAGCGACAAGGAGAGACAGCACAGTCCTTTCAACTAGCAACGAGCATTTACTGATGTCTTTTTCAACGCATAGATTCTCCCTCCCACATTCTTAAACTGAAAAAGATACATAAAAAACACCTGAAAACAAGAAAGCCGAAGTAAAGGAATGAGGAAAGAAAAATGGAAGAAAAGAGATAAAAGAAAAGAGGAAAATCCATTGACAAATCTTGTTCTAGCTTAGGTAGCTGTCGGAAGTTGAAGTTCAAAGTTGAAAAGATATTAGACATGACTATATAAGGCAAACTTGACAAGCAAAAAAAAAAATCACACGTACGACAGCACAGGCGCTGTCTCTTGCGTGGCCGTATAAATTCTGTGGTCTGTTTTATCAACTTCCCGTACTCAGCATACAGACGGTCTTCAATGTGATTGTGGGATCCGTCTTCTCTTTGAGCGATGATCCTCAGCCAGTCTTAAAGCAGGCGAACCTGTCTCCAGTATTCAAATTTCAGGATCTTGTAGATTTTCTTTGCATGACCCCAAGAAGGTTCCAGTACTCCGAACAGAGCTTGAGCCTCTAAAGGAATGTATTTCCTGTTTACGCAGTACGCCAGGACCCGGGATTGGCAGGTGGGAACGGCAATAAGGTTGATACAGGTGATGGCAGGTCCTTGCTTGGATCGATGAAAAGGAAAGGAGCTAGGGTAGAGGAAATATGTTGTAACATGACTTTTGATTGGGCTAGTTGGTCCGTATTAGGCATGATTAAAATAGCGCCAGTCCTGTCGTACTTCTGCCTTTTGTCCTTGTCAAGTTCGGGCTATTTTAGTCATGTCTAATACGAACCAGCTAGCCCAAACAAAAGTCGTGTTGAAACGATTGTTGAAGGAACTGCTGCCTGTGCTTATCCTAAGTGTTTTACAGCGTATGCGGTTAGTGGGACACATCGCGGTTTCACGCCGTCGACCGCGCTATATATCGACGCGGTTCACTTTCGGCGCTCCGCCAAAAACCCTCCCCGGGCCGCTGATAACGAGATAATAAAGGAGCAAGATAAGATGCATGTAGTGTTATCTTGCTACCATTCATGATGCATGGTAGCAAGATAACATACATGGCCAGTAAAACAGTCCCAGCCGGGTAATCTGGCAGTGCACTGAGATAGGTGCCCGTGTGACCCAGAATTAGTAGAAACAACAATTTTCGGGAGTTATGCGGATAAAACTGCCTTAGAATTTGACGATGCATTCTGTATCAGAAAGCAACGCTCCGCCATCTTGATTCCTTCGTTCCTGTGAGGCGCGGCGTCACTGGAAATGGGACTCTACAAAGTGGTAGTGCGTTCGAAGGGCTGGAAATTGCAGCGGGACGACATCAACCAGTGACTGTGATTAGAAAACTTGACACAGGGTGTATTTTCAGTTCACACGGAAAGAATAAAAACACAGAAAATATACGAGACCGTGACCAAAGTGGTTCACCACAGTGCAATGGGCATCATTTAAATGTAGTTGCTCGTTGAAAGAACTGTGTGTGTCTGTCCCTCGTATATTTTCTGTGTTTTTATTCTTTCCGTGTGAACTGTACTCCATCCAACGCGCTCTGCTAAGTGTACCTAGGGAGTATTTTCCACCCTTTATTTAATCAAAATGTTCTTCATTCGCTGACAAAGCAGATAGCCTATAACCGAGGAAAGTAAGATCGCTGATGTGCGTTCAAGATTAACGCCAACGTTTGAAGTGTTTCTGTCCGGTTCTTCCTTTCGTATAATTCCTATTTCTACCGCAAAATTTAGTTAGCACCGGCAGTACCCCAAAGCGTCTTTTGTAGCGTGGTGTTGAGCTGAACTGACAGTGCTTCAAAACTGCGACAACGACACGATCGGCGTTCGTAACAATTGTTGAAATAAAGAGTTTTCAACGCTGTCTATTTGCCTACCGCCTGCTATATGATCGCTTCATTCCCCAAAAAGTCCTAGGTATTTTGAAACAAACCAGGTGTCTAGTAGTGGCTGTTTCCAAGTTCCAAGCATCAACAATAATGATCAGATAGGTCGTTTTAATGCTTCAATTTTTTAATCTTTGCTTTCCTGGATTATTTTTATTATAAGTACTTCATCAGCGGGTGAGTAGGCATGCCATTTTATTTCACTAGCAGTAATGTGAGCTGGTCTCTTGGCACTTCTAATTTCAACACCAGTCTGAACGTTCACGACCGTAGCTGTGACCGTTTCGAGAGTCGCTTTCCGCAATTACGCAGAAACAAAAAAAACATTCATTAAATTAGTTTAGCTGCACTCCAGCCTTAATTATTGTTAAATAACGTTTTCGAAGCCTTCATTTGAGTAACGCGTTATTGATAGGAAACTAGCGCTGCCATCGAATCTATCTGTGTTGTCGTGTTTCCGGCCCAAAATTTGCTCCGCTAGCGATCAGGGCAACACACGTTGTCCAACACAAGTTGCTGCTGTTCCTGTTGCCGAAAGCTGTCAGATTGAGACAACATTTTCGTTGTCGTCCATATTGTGCTACTGTTGCCGCAATGTGAAAGGTTTGTCGGACAACACGGGGAGCGAGCAACAAGTTGCCCGACTGTAGGACAACGTGTTGTGTTGGTGTTGCCGCGCGGTTCCTCTCGTGTCGCGAAACGAGCGGGGCTGCAGATTGTAGTACACGACCAAGCCAACCCGGTGTCAACAACGTGGATCTCAAATCTACTCGTCGCAAACACACTGGGCGTACTTATAAAAGAAGCAAAGATGAACATAAGCACTCATTAATAAATTAAAATTCTATTTAGATAGCCACATGAATACAAGATTACAAACAATTGCTGTACAAACCTTTAATTTTAGGTTTAGTGTCCGAAAGAGTTGCGTTAGCTCTCGCAACGCTATATTCTGCACCGGGTTGCAAACGTTCTACTAAAACATGAAAACGCGGCTTGGCTACGGCTACGGTATATATAGCGGAGGCCATAAGGGATTGCGTATGGAGTTGCGGGAGTGACTAAATGGTCTACTAAAAGTCTAAAACTCTCAGCACGGGCTTTTTAACTTTCTGACTTGGGCAACTTGATGTTTTAAGCGGTTGCATTATATCCCCGAAGACAGTCTCATTTTAGTCGTCTGCTGCGATACTAAAGTCAAGGCTTGTGGGTCCTTGTATCTCCCGGCACTTACTCCTTATTATGAAAAACGTTTCAGGTAAGAACATCAAAACAATACTAAATTTCTGTAACACCGGTGACAAAGCATGACCCAAGATATTTTCTCTGCTGTTGTAACGATCCAGTAATATTGTTTGTTTAAAAAATTTATTGAAAGACTTGTGCGAGAATTAAAATGATTCATTACTCCACCAAAACTGAAAATAGATGACACTGGCACTGAACACTGCAATCAAGCAATAGCTTGATTGCAATGTTCAGCGCCAGTGTACTGCATTTCAGCACTGTATTGCCAACATGATTCGTCGAACTTATTAAAAAAGATAATTATTAAATTTTAGTTAATTATCCTAATGATCTACATTTGCTTTGCTCAGAATGTTGAACTAAGAAAGGGGGCTATTCCAAGAGACAATTCAAATAATGTATGAAGTACGAGTAATATTTGCTCCACCTCTCCGTGTTTATGCGACAAATGATGGCAGTCACCGGCCAAGCTGGATTCAAAAAATAAGACTGCCATATGTAGAGTAACAGTAAGAAAGCACAAAACAAACAGAAGGATGAAAACGGATATGCACAAGCTTGTACATGTCTGTTTTCGTCCTTCTGTTCGATTTGTGCTTTCTTAAGGCTCGTTCACACAGTTGTGATCGAGTACGACCGAGAGAGACCAGACCGGTTTTTAAGCCTCTTATTACGGCGGAGGACCTGCTCCGCAGCAGCGCATCCGGTCCTAAGACGTCGCAAGAGGCATAAAGACCGGTTTTGTCTCTCTCGGTCGTACTCGGTTGCAGATGTGTGAACGAGCCTTCACTGTTACATCTGTTCCAACACGCTCGTCAAAATCTTCATATGGAGAGATAGTGCGAACTTGGCGTACGTAGAGAGGGGTTGGGGTCCGGTGTCGCTGCGTTGTTGCTGCGTGGGGTGTGTGTTCTGCTTGTGTGCCGTGTATTCTATATATCTACAATGTAGCGTTAAAAAAACAATGAACGCTTCTCCGACATTTTTTTTCGCCGTTTTGAGTGTTATTTGGTGGAAGCTATATTAATTACACGAAGGGAGAAAGTTTCCTCTATTGGGAGAAAAAGGTAACAATTTCCTCCCTTCTTAGGGGAGCAAATGTCTTCCCCGTTTTGTAGGAGGAAATTGCTCCCTTGATAGAGCAATATATGGGACATGCGAATTCCTCATTTAAGGGTAGGAAGTACTACTCTCTTTTTTTAGTGTGTATTTATCAATTTCTTATCATTGTATAAGTTGCTAACACAATGTTATCATCGGATAAATTCCTTTGGTGCCTGTATCGGGACTGTTGGTTTGGGGGCTAAGGGCCAGTCATGCTGTTTTCACAGGTTTTTTCTCTTGTAACCTTTCAACATTTTTGTTTTGTTGGAAAATCAGAAAATAATATACTATAAATGAACGCAGATGCAGACTAAAATATGTGCACGCCCTCGTTTCACTTCGAAAATGCCACAGCACCTGTAACTAAGACAGCGTACGGTTCGCGATTTTGACTGTTTGACGCTCGTGCAACAAGATTCCGGAAAAGTGAATAAAAGCGGTGCGAAGTTATCTTAGAGACGTGTACTAGGAAACAAGGAGCTCGCACTTGCAGCCTTTCCGATGTGTTTAGGAGAGAGTAGTAAGAAAACGCGGCGATGGCGAGAAAACCTAGAGTAAAACTGATGTCATGAGTCTGGCGACAACATTCCAGTATTTTGTCATTGATTTTCAAAGCTTCAGTTTCACATACTTTCATCATGTCAAAAGTACCAAAGTGCCATTTAAGTTTGCATATACAGCGCGAACACGCAAGGAGAAACGGTCGGAATGAGAATAAAAAACAACAACAACGAGACGTTTATTTCACAGACGACACAAGTACGAACACAGAACTGCTGCGTGAAGTACAAAGGAACTCTGATAGACAACTACGTCATATTTATTGATCGCGAGCGATAATATTGACGGTTAAAAGGAGCAGGCAAGCCTAGCCCGTCGTAAACAGTAAACTTTAGGTCTTCGTAATGGAAGCAGGAGAAACGAACCAAAGCGCTCGTCTCGCGCGCGCACGCGCACACACACGCACACGCGCGCGCGCGCACACACACACACACACACACGCGCGCGCGCGCGCGCACGCACACACGCACGCGCACACACACGCACGAACGCACGCGCGCACACACGCACACACACGCGCACGCGCGCACACACACACGCGCGCACACACACCCCTTTAGAGAAACTAAGACGTTTGAAATATACCACATTCTAATTTGAGTGTATTTGAAGCACAGCTCATAATTGCAAGTACACTAAAAATAGACCGAAAATGCACACTTCTTTTTTTTTACTTAGTTCTAAAATATATTTCTGAAAATAGTTTTAAAATGCCTTTATTTAAACTACATTTGAAGTTCTCTTCATGCGTTCTGAAATATGTAAATACTAAATTAATAGGCACCAAATACCTTTTAATTAGATTTCTTAAAATATTAGTTTATTTCATGCAAAATATACTCCAACCCTAAAAAAAGGCAGCGATCAAAAATATGTGCAGAATGCTCCTAAAATACCTGGAAATCGTAAATACTGTTGTTTTATAACCCTAAGTACCTTTTGACTGTAATAATTTGGTAGTTTGACTTAAACTACCAAAGTATTGAAAAGCTCGCCTATCAGAAATTCACTTCAAGCAGATGTGGAGTACATTGAACTGCCTAAATACAACATTTGGTTAGTTTGTCAATTGAGTTGTGCAGCATCGCATCTGATGAATTAGAGCAGGTTCATGCTATTGTTTCCTTTTTCTATCAAGAACATACCTGATGAGTTTCTTGCACACCAATCACAAACGGGGTTCGGGAACTACAACCACAACACTTTGCTGATGCTGGAAAGCTTCAGCTAGAGCTGTGAGCAGATATGTTTGGCATGGAATTGTGTTAGCGCAATGTTAGTTCACTGAATGCGTATACTCGCCATTGTATGTGATGTGAGTAGTGACTTTAATATAGTGACGCTAATGACCATATTAAAGAGTCAACTAGTAAAGAAAAGCAAAATTACTATTTTACAGTAAAGAATCTAGCTTGACTCGCTTCATTCTGAGTGGTGCTATGCAGAGAAACAATAACATTTCTTCTAGAAGCCGTTTTTGTGATATTGTTTTAGCGACTGCGCCTAATTATTATTAGTTGTACCAATGCTTTTTAGTAAGAGATATTGTCCCCGAACTTCAATACACTGTTTCCCATTTGACAGACTCCCTAGGAGAAGATAGAATACTTAGAACCTTAATAAGTGCAGAGCTGGTCACCGACCAAATGATTACCTTGAATATGTAGGCTATATAAGGCTGTAGAGCATTCAACGGGACAGTGATTCAGGCGTTCAGTGTGTTATGGTGTTTGTGTTAGTGTTTGTTTCTAACGTGTAGTTTTGGGATGTATTTAGTAGAGGCTTCAAATACCACAGAAATAAATTTATTAATAAAATCCCAAAAAATTAAAAAAATTGCGTAGTCGCTTTTTAAGACACAAATGACATCTCGAGGTGGAAGGAATTATATTTTTGGTATATCTAAAATAATTTCTGATTAATATTTATGATATATTTTGAATACATTACTTGCGTATTTCGAGTGCGGCCAAAATAATACAGAATGAATACGAAATGAATATTCATATTCAATATATTTCAAATCTGTTTCAAGTACGGCCTCTTTTTGCTAAGGGACAACACACGCACGCACGCACACACACACACGCACGCACGCACGCATCACTATGCTGCGTACATTTTCTTTTCGTTTTTGAATCTGCTTCTAACAATGGCGTATTCACGAACTTTTTTCGGGGGGAGCTTAGACGGCTGGAATGTCCGTGACTTGGGGTGCGGAGGGGGCGAGGAGGGGTCCGAATACATGTGTATCTTATAGGGTCGGTTGAATTTCGGGGGGGGGGGCTGAAGTCTCCATAAGCCTCTCTCCTGGCTGCGCCACTCACTTCTAACTCGATTTCGAAATAGCGACCGTTATAATAAGGTTTGCTCGCGCAGTATCACAACACTTCCCGTTATGTTTTGTACAAACTCGCAGCAAGGAACGGTTTGGAAGAGATCTACTATTTCTTTGCTCAGATGTACACCATCACCGTGAGACCGTATACATAGGACTCGTGTGGAAATCGATCGAGGAAAGCAAAGCTATTCTGCTCGCACCGCCGCTGCCCCTCAGGGTTCGCTTTCCTTTTCTCTTTCTATGTTTACCCGTGGATTTTCCGGCGGGTCCGCGATATCGCTTGGCGGTGGAGCCATGGTGAAGCCCTGCGCTTCCGACGGTCTATGAAGCGTGTTTAGTCGTCATTTTCTGTAGTAATTTTACTATATTGGCAGCAGAGGGAAATAGAGGAGGCGAAGGGTTGTCTTAGGCCCACCATGCATCTATAAAAATAACTAAGCCTCTTTCACACTCCAGTGTGGCACATATCACCAAGGGCCGGCTCTAAACCCTACACCGGCCGTGCCAACTCCCCCCCCCTCCCCCCCTCCTTCCTCGCTTCTGGTCAAGAGATCCAACGAGTCAAAAGATCCATCGAGTCAGAAGGTCATATAATGGATCTCTTGACGCGTTGTACCTTCTGACTCGCCAGACACTCGTCAAGAGATCCAATGTGGGTCAAGAGGTCCAACCAGTCAGAAGATCAATGGATAGTCAAGAGGTCGAACGAGTCAGATCGGTCCAATAGGGAATCTCTTAAAGCATTGTATCTCTTGACTGGGCAAGAACCTAGTTAAGAGATCCAACTTTTTTTTCTTCAAGTGATTTTTTTTTCAAGTTATTATAGTTTTGGATATTTTGCTATATGATAGGACAAAAACTCATAGGGAGCTCATGTGGATTTCGGTATGATTTAATGTTAGTTGGGGCAAGTAAACCAGGTCGATAAAGAGAGGGGGAGGGGTTTTGATGCAGGAAAAAGAAACAGCAGCTCATTTTTAAATAAAAAGCTCGTCGTTGTAGGGAGCACTCCATGTTTCTGTGTAGATATAAATATAATTGGGGCTGGGCAATTGATCGATTAACCAACCGATTAATCGATGATTAATGATTTAATCGCGATTAATTGTTTTAACCGGTTAATCGTCAAAATGTTAATGAACCAAAATAGTAAAACGTAAATGGTTTCACCACGAAGACGTGGACGAGAACACCTGAATGAAGGGCAAACTTTAGGTCAAAATTTAGCCTAAAATAAACTGTAGAGGCAAGACTTGTAACTCCTGAGAAGGTGCAGAAGGTTACACGTGCCCCGCCACTTCAAAGCCACTCGAGTGTCCGTTTAGGGCAGCAGAGACTATTGTGAACAATCAAATGAGGTCGCTCTTGCTGGAGGATGTTTGCGAACCTTTTTGGCTATTGCAGCTGAAGTGTAATAATCTCTGTGTGCGAGTGCCTTTGAACTGTTCTTAACTACAAAACAAGTTTGATTCATGATAAAAATAGTGCATTCCTCCCTTTATGTTACCTCCAATTCAGCAAATGCATAAAAAATAATAATTTTGACTTAAAAAAAGTGTTATGCATAAAAATAATGTGACCAATTAATCAAATATTGAATCGATTGAAGGGTGGCGATTAATCAGGTTAAAGCATTTAATCGACGCCCAGCCCCAGATATAATTTATCCTAAGAAACAAAACCTAGTTGTACACACACAGCGCTACACCAAAATTGTAGAACAGCTGAAAGTAAAAGTGAAGATGAGCGTTTGGTCGGGAATATAATGTACGTGTTCTGACAAAACAATCAATCTGCGGAAAGCTTAAAAGGACACGTAAGAAAAGTGTTTTACCAAGTATAAAGACACCAATGCGTACCCACACCAATAAAACACAATGGCTAAAACGCCACATAACTGCAACCGACGAGGGTGGGGGTTCATTACATGTTTATTTACTTCCCTTTCCAAGGTCCTAAGCGCTAAGCTGATGAAGACCAACTCAGTCATGACGAATAATTAAGTGAGGAGCGCGATTTACTAGACACACGTGAAAGTGTGAATCAGACTCTATTGTTTCAAGTTTTCAGTGAAGCATGGTAATGTTATCAACGTGCATGATAGCACCAATAAGTTCAGCTGAGTTTCTCCTCATTCGTGCCTTCAGGAAAACCGCAGAGAAGCTGAAACCTTACAAAAGGTGTTGTGCGAGATCTAGGGAAACTAAATTTGGGGAGATGTCGCGTATAGTATGAGTTGGAGAAACCATCCACGAAATGCCAAGAGTGCGCTTATAAAACGAACTTTCTAAAGACTGGACGTAAGAGGTCCGTTTAATCTTACACGATATAACCGATGAACGTGATTTAATAAATAGGTTAAAAAATTACAGACGTTCAGACCTCTCTAGTAATGCGAAATCGGAGCGCAGCTCCGATTTCGCATTATAGAGAAGCGGGATCTTCATATGCTGATTGTGTGATATGCCCTGGTAGAGAATTTTAGATAAATATACACACAGATATATATATATATATATATATATATATATATATATATATATATATATATATATATATATATATATATATATATAAAGTAATGAAGTCGCACTTCGAAGCGTTGTTGGAGTTTTAAAGCATTTAGTGAGTCGACGTTTCGGCCTGAGAAAGGCCTTCTTCAAGACTGGTTGCCAAAATCGGTTACAGAGTTGTTTTCGGTTTACGCACCTGGGTCACGTCATGTGTCACACCAGGTGTAAAACTGCCTAAGTAAACAACAATGCTATACTCCAGTCTCACCCCACGCCCGGCCGCAGCAGACGCCACCAGCCATCGGAGCCAACCAAAGGCCGGGTCAGTTCCCGTGACCCCAGGAACGGAGTGCCGTCACGTGCGGAAGGCGCAGTCCCGTTCACAGAGTTGGATCGGCTCAGATGGCGAGCAACGCACGTCGCGGAAGGGTGCAAGGCAAAACAAAGCACAGTCGACGAGAAAAAAAAAGGAAGGAAAAAAGCGCACACAGTAAATCAAGCAAAGGATCGGCCAACGCGCATAAACAAACCCCCTGCATGAAAAAAACAGCAAAACCGCACACAGGAAATGAAGCAAACGCTCGGCCAACACGCATAAACAATCCCCCTAAAAATAAAAAATGCGCAAAACGACAGTCCCAGAACATTAAAAAATTGAGCAACTAGTGCCACTATAAATAAGCTACGCTTCAGAGTAACGACACTTGGCCACATTGTGGCTTAAAATCATGGTTGCCAGTTTATCTGAAGCTTTATCTGAAATCACAGGAAACGCTCTTCCGTCCTCCACAAATGTTTAACCAGTTCGCGACAGAGGAAAGCAATATTGCATGAGCTTTCTAACACCGAATCTAATGCTGAGGAATGACGCCAGTTGCGTCTGCTCTGCACAAGCACCAAAATGACGGCGCCCACAACAATGTCGGGGAACGGAGTGCCGATACTCTAAGCGCAGCTCGTTTAGTGGCTCTAGGAGCAACAGGTGGAAAGTGCCTGTCGAAGGTCATGACCAGTTGACTCATCAACAGGTAATACAGAAATGTACACGGGAAAATGCAAGGGTTGTACTAATAGGATTATATTAGCTACAGTCACTCCGTTACAGGGCGATCGAGGTAGATTGCATGCATAGATGACATTATACCGGGATCTTCATTAATCGTGGCCCGGATTGAATTAAATTTGTAAATAAGATACGATTCTCTCTGCTCGCGATCATGGTTGCTTTTGAAACTGGATTGTAAAATGTAACGTCCAGTTTGTCAAACGTGTGTTCGCGTAATACCATATGTTTTCAAAGAGGGAGTTTAGGAAAACTGAATTGGTTTTGAGGTCATGTGACGCCAGTTTTGCCGCTAAATGTGGCGGGGAAACTGAATGCGCAGTGTTGCGTTATGGGACATCACAGACCTACACACCAATTCAGTTTCTTCGCTAAATTTTGCGGGGAATTGAATTGGTGTATAGGTCTGTGAAGTCCCATAATGCAACGCGAACAGTTACTCCGACGGCGACGGCGACGCCGACGCTGCTATACGCGGAAGCGGGCGCCTAAGAGCTGCGCTCTAAAACGGAAGCTTTAGGAACTTGCTGACTACCTAGCTTCTTACCGTGCATGTCAGAGTACAGCTTATGATAAGGTAGATTTTTGTTTGAAAACTGGTTCGTACAAGAAGATCGACACAGAATGCGTGCACATTTTGCATCGAACAATATTTTGATGGATTTGTCTATTCGTTACAGGAAAAGTCCCCACCACGGCCATGAAAGATGGCGCCCTTCGCACGTTTTTGAAACGCGATTGTGTCTCGTTCACACTCGCTAAAAATCTGTGCTAGAAATCACCTTGTAGGTGATGCATACTCTATGCAAAATACGTTTCTCTTGTTCGCAAAAGTTAACTCAGTGAGCACCGCAAAACAATGACGAGTCCTACGTGTTTCGGAGGTCCCACTCTAATTTCGCGGACACTTCAATTGACAGACACATTCGTTGTTCAACCAACTACGAGACCTTTTTAGTGTTTGTGACGTTTTTACTCGCAGTCTCAGAGTTTATGTAATGTTCAGATCCCCCGTCTAGAATATTTCCATTATCCAAGAGTGATCAGACAGAGAAAATGAAGATGATGATCCGTAGGCCGTCAACACAAATCTGACTGGTGTTTTGTGGATATTGAGACAGCGCGATGCTTTTCAGCCATCCAAGGGGCGGCATTTCTCTAACCAGCAATTGAGCAATTTGGCCGAGGTCATACGACTACAGTAATCTGTTTCAACTTGAGATTGACAGTAGCGGACGCAACGATCCAGCGCAACTGAACCTGCGCCAACAGTATGTCACGTGATCTTCCGGTTCGGCGCGGCGACGCGTGGAGCGAGATCTCCCGTGACGCTCTCGAGGGGTGGCTTCTAGAATCGGCTGCGGTCTATCCTTGGGTGAAACGGAGTATATGATATATCCTGGGGTCTTTATGTGTACCACGCAGTAGTGATTAGACGGACGCACGCCGATGCTGATTCTCCTTACAGCGTGGTGCAAGTTAGCAGTCATGCTGTACAGGCCATATTGGCAATATGCTGCAGAAGGACATGTTGATCCTCTGAATGACAGACGAACATTACGCTGTCCAAATTTTTCTGTGGTGAGCATTTCTTCATTGGGATTTTCTCTAGTGAGCTTTTCATCGGTGAGCATCTTTCAGGTAGGCATTTCAGCGAGCCATTTCTGGTAAGCTTTTCTTCGGAGAGCTTTTCTCTCGGTGAGCATTGCTCCAATCAGCTTCTCTCTGGTGAAAAGTGGTGATCTTTTCTTCAGAGAGCTTTTCTCCAGTAAGCATTTCTCCACTCAACTTTTCCGTGTTGAGCTTTTCTCCAGTATATGCTCTTCTCTAATTTTATTTCCTCCAGTAAGCATATCCCTATTAAGCTCTTAACATTTCTTCAGTGAAGTTTTCGCCGGTAAGGTTTTTCATTTGTGAGGTGTTTTCTTTTAGTTATATTTACTCCGGTGAGATTTTCTCCCAGATTTCTGAACAAGATGCCGAATTCGAAGTTGGACTGGGATCGAAAGAATGGCACCGTGCAGAGAGTACGACTACGAATGGACGATGATCACGTGCAGGTGGCTGATGCCGGAAAAGTCGGCGAGCCGCCCGCCCGGGCTCTATCTCAGCGGAGCGAGCCGCGGGTCAGGAACCCGGAGAGGACGATCGATTTTGCGCTCCGGAGTCGCGGAAGAGCCGCGCCGGGCGTTGAGGGAACCATTGCCGCTTTTTATGCGACCTTCACGGGTCTTGCGCGAGCTGCGGGAAAGCTGCGTTCAGTTTGGACCTTGGCCGCACCCCAGCGCTGGGAAAAGACACGACGGAGGCGGTGGTGTGTTCCGGCGGGTAACAGAGGAGCCAGCGGCGCGATTCGCCGGTATCTTAACGGCGTTGCTTCGTCCTTGCGTGTAATGCCCCTTGGTCGAAATCAGGGGAACTGCGCTCCTGTCATGTATGGTGAACACCTGTCTGATTTTCTTGAAACAAAATATTAAAATAAAAGGAGTAATTTTGTTAGTGGAATAAGCACACAATAACACGTCCTCTGTATGGATGATTGGAGCCGTCGATCGACGTCGAAATTTCGTTTCCTCACTCGTGGTGGTGACTTTGTTAACCGCGGC
>JAZHYW010014672.1:0-25307 GCA_037355805.1 Ixodes ricinus
GGTCCGACGGCGTCTCGTTTTCCCTCTTTCACGGCACATATCCACGTTCTCGGACGAACCGAGCACATAGAAAACTGACCTTCCAACCTTTATCGACTCTTTTGGTAACACCAGTCGCGGCGTTTTGACGAGAAGGCAGGTTTTTGTCTGGTTCACTTTCAAAAACAACGCAGGAATACACGTCTGGCATGGGCCCTTCCGCCCCCACAGCCCCCGGACCGGAAGTGCGTCCGCCGCGCCACCACCGCGCCGTGACATAACAGAGATGAGTTCGTGTATAGACAGCTTGGTCAATAAAAGGAGCATGCAGAGCCAGGGCGTGCAGCAGACGCAGATAGAGGGCTTCACAAGCTCTCTTGGTCAACCAGAAGCCTAAAAGAATCTCATAACTATGGTAGCGAGAAACAGCTTTAATAAGTGTATAAGTGTTAAATGTAGTAACTCTTCATGGTTATGGTGCACGCAATGTTTCGATCATGGTTATGTAAGAAGATGTCAGAAACGAATGTGCCACTTGATTTCTGTTTTATTCAAACGAAGTCTGACCGTTTCGACGGCAGATTCCTGGCACTCGGCAATTGTTCTGTTGGTCGCGCATGCTTTTTATATCTTCTATATCTTTATGTATCTTCCACCGTGATGTTGCATGATCGCGATCGAAACATCATGTGCACCATATTTCCAGTCACCGAGAGTTACTCTGATGCACTTATTAATTTTGTTTCTCGCAACCACCGCTAGGGTATTATGCGCAGCTTTTGGTTGGCCACAATGCATTTGTGAAAACGCTCTAGAATACGCCCAGCCGACCTTCAGCCAATGGTGCTTCCTCATTTGCCTCGTACACATCCCATTGAAAGGTTAAACTCTCTCTATATACGTCTCTGAACCAGACGACACATGAGTGACAAAAGGGGTGCCGCGCGGCAGTTTCGACAGCAACTTGCGCGGATACTGTGATGTGGAGGCATGGCTTTACGTCGCAGCATTCATGCAAGTTGCTATAGAAACTGCAGCACAATGCCCGTTTTCATTACTCATGGGTCCCCGCTTAATAGTCCATAATAGACAACTATTTTGCTGGTTGAACAGACTTAATTTTATTTTGAGGTGTCATGTGCTGTCTAAAAAGTCCCCGATAAACAACATCCTTGGCCGGTGATTAAATTTGTGTCATAAATTTCACCAATGCTTCATGAGTGGCATACCTGCTTATGATTAGTAGGCCTGTTAGAGAAAATGATCAAATATCTGTTTTGTGTATGTAGCCATCCATTTAGCAAATCATAATTTATCTTGCAACATATTTAGATGAACTTCTTATAATTCAAGCTTTTGATAATTCATGCAAAATTCGTGCCTTCCTGGAGTTTGAATTAATGAGAGTCTACTGTATGTCACATTCAAATTAATGGTTTAGCTTCTTGGGCTTAATGGAATCTGAACCTTTCTCCACTGGCAGTGCATTAAAAGCAAAATAGTACAGCAATGTATTTGCTCTAGTTTCGTGCACTGGCACAGGCTTGTGCAACTAAGTCAAACAAGCATCAAAGAGAAGCTGAAGCTCTTTTTAAGAAATCTGAGTTAGGAGCGGACTTCCACAGCATTTTGTCCCATGAATTCAGTTATCACACTATACTTGGGTAAAAGTCAATGTAAACTATATTTATTTTGAAAAGATGTGAAGCGATTGCAGCAGGGCATGCAGTGAATCTCTCTTCCACCTGTAATCTGTCCAAAGCGTCGTGAAGTCATTGTTGGCATCCCCAAGTCACCTTAATGGTGAGTAAGGGTTATCGGACCCTGCCAATGACGTCACTTTTGCTAGATTTTATCTCCGCTTTCGAGATCTGCTTTTTTTGGTGTGCTGCAACATGCAGGGCTACGCCGAAATATTAATTAACGATTAGGACGCTCTTTTTAACGATTAAAAGAAAACTTAAGGCACCACTTTTAATCAAAATTAACTGTTGGGCTAGTTGGCTATACATTGTTAAAAATCAGAAGCGCGAACACTAAGAAAAGAAGAGGGGACAGGACAGAGCGCTTACTCCAACTGAGTGTTTAATGCATTCCCCGAGGAAGACATAAAAGAAGAAACTAGACATGTGAAGGTAGAAAGAGGAGGGAAATTAATGTTATAGATTATAGATGCATTAAAGAAATTAAAATTAAATGTGACTTCACCCCTTTACACTAGCAAGGAAAAAGAAAGAAAGAGAGCGTGATACAAAAACAAAATTTAGACATATAAACAAAAGCAACCAGGCCAAAGATAAAGTTAGAAAACATTAAAGCGACCCGGGTTAAGGAAAAAGGTTAAGGTACCCTATCTCTTTCTCAGACAACGCTATTGATGGTGTACTTAAGCAAGCTTCCCCTTGAGACAAGATGGTTTTTGCCTCATAGAGTTCTCTGGATCTCTTTTTATAGTAACACTTAATGATTTTAGTCTGTTGGAATATAGGTGTGCAGTGACAGTCCCGGATGTGTATGGCGAGATGCCCCGATGGTGATGATTTAAGAGGAAGGTGATGCCCTCGAGGTCTCACATTCACACAGCGGCCAGATTGTCCAACTACATTGGTGTTGCAGATGACATACTTATGTGTATGATTGAAGGTGCATTGTTTAACATTTTCATTTCGCAAATTAACCTTGGGACACAATTTTTTTAGTTTGTTCGGTGCTGATAATACCATTGGTACTTCATAGTTTGAGGCTATTCGTTCAAGTTGTGAGATATGCTGTGGACAGGCACGTAGCCAGGATTTTGTTTCGAGGGGGGGCCCGCCCATGACAAAATGTTGTATGAGGGAGAGGGGGAGAGGAGGTCCCAGCAAAATTTGGGGGGGGGGGGCCCGGGCCCCATGGGCCGCCCCCTGGATACGTGCCTGGTTGTGGATGTAGTGTATCGTAGTTGGCCGTGTTTTCTTCTCATAATTTCGTTTTCCTCTTCCCTCAGGAGTTGTCAGGTGTTCTGCTACATCAAACATTAATAAATTAGTGTATCCGAAATCCTGCAGTCTTTGCACCTGTGCTTCGAAACTACACATGGCCGCGTGTTCACAGGACTTCTGCAGGGCGGCCTTGAAGCAACTTTGCACTATTCCTCTTTTGATTATCTTGGAGTGGGCAGAATCAAAAGGTAGGAGTCTTTTTTGGACCGTGGCGAGTAGGTCCAACACGTGTGTGACTCTTCAAAGGACAGTTGGAGGTCTAAAAATTGAAGCTTACAATTAGTTGGTAACTCATGCGTGAACTTGAGTCCTTGCACTTGTGTCACGAAAGTGGTGCTTATGATTTTGAATGTAGCAGAATCGTATTGGTCAGGTTTGATGCAAAAAAGAGCAAGATAGTCATCCACATATCTAAAGATATGTGTAACCAGGCTTGTGGGCAAGTTCTGGGCTATGCTTCTGTCACATTGGGAAAGGAAAATATTGTATAAAACAGGTGCTACACATGCACCTGTTTTATGTGTAGGATGTGCAGGATTTTGTGTTCCGAGATGTGGCGACAGGTCCGGTTTTATCGATCCTGTCTCAGCGCCCTTGCCGGCATTGGCATCCCCAATGATGGACACATCACCAGATACAGATCCTTCCTGACTACAGCCAGCCAGAGGACTGAATTCCTTTGTGGCTCTTACATCCCTCATCTAAAATACCTACGTTCATCTAGGACGCAGCGGAAAGGCAAGTCTGTTACGCTCTTAGGCTGCGAGCCCCTTCCGGATGATATACGCGATGTTCTTGAAAAAGAACCAAAATTTTGCACTGAACCCCAACAGCATGGAGTACATATGGTATCAAACGTCCACGACATTGCTACTAAAGCTCAAGAAGAAAACCGACAGCGTTGCATTTTCGATTGTATGGAAGTACTACCGAAAGCAGGCCCTCAAAGCGACAGGAAGATAAATTTCACTCGCATAGTTAACCACTTTCGAGAAAGCAATTTAAATCTCCTAATTTCTGACAAGGAAGGAGGTTTTGTTGTGACGACCAGAGAGATTTACCTCGATAAAGCCCAGTTGGCCATAGATAAGAATTTGAACTGCTTGGAAAGGTTTAATCCAAAAACAGTGAAGGCAAAAGCACTCCAGATGTGCCACAAGCTAGATCTAACCCAATTGAGGAAACAAATAAGTACTGTAAAAAGTGACCAATTAG
This sequence comes from Ixodes ricinus, assembly GCA_037355805.1. Classification (NCBI taxonomy): domain Eukaryota; kingdom Metazoa; phylum Arthropoda; class Arachnida; order Ixodida; family Ixodidae; genus Ixodes; species Ixodes ricinus. The sequence continues at coordinate 4,176 of JAZHYW010014672.1, forward strand.
AAATGTTTTTCACTGCCAAAGTCCGCAAAGAGGGTTGCCCTTTTCGGGTAGTTGTAACTGAACGAGGATCTTGGTAGGGAAATATGTCCAGATTTCTTTTACGCCACCTGAACAACCTTCAATTGAATGACCCTTTCCCAATTCCAAACCCAGAATCTTTGATAGACTGCCTAAAATCAAGTGCCTCGACAGTAAAGTTTGGACTTTCCTTTGGCGTGGAGGACTTGTTCTACTCGGTCCCTCACGCAAGAATGTTTGAAGCAGTCAGCGACTGCATAGAGGCTAATGGAACTGTGTCGTTTCAAAATCAATGTGGAATATCATCAGCATCTTTCATAAAACTCCTTAGGTTGTACCTCACATTTACCTTTGTGACTTTCAGCGGCAATACTTACATCCAAAAGAAAGGGATTTGCATAGGCTCCAATGTAGCACCTGCTTTATGCGATAGCACCTGCTTTATGCGATATTTTCCTTTCCCAATGTGACAGGGGCATAGCCCAGAACTTACCCACAAACCTGGTTACACATATCTTTAGATACGTGAATGACTATCTTGTTCTACTTTGCATCAGACCTGACCAATACGATTCTGCTACATTCAAAATCATAAGCAACACTTTCATGACACAAGCGCAAGGACTCAAGTTCACGCATGAGTTACCAGCTAATTGTAAGCTTCAATTTTTAGATCTCCAACTGTCCTTTGAAGAGTCACACACGTGTTGGACCTACTCGCCACAGTCCAAAAAAAGACTCCTACCTTTTGATTCTGCCCACTCAAAGATAATCAAAAGAGGAATAGTGCAAAGTTGCTTCAAAGCGGCCCTGCAGAAGTCCTGTGAACACACAGCCAAGTGTAGTTTCGAAGCACAAGTGCAAAGACTGCAGGATTCCGGATACACTAATTCATTAATGTTTGATGTAGCAGAACACCTGACAACTCATAAGGGAAGAGGAAAACAAACTTATGAGAAGAAAACACGGCCAACTAAGATACCCTACATCCACAACATATCTCACAACTTGAACGAATAGCCTCAAAGTACAAAGTACCAATGGTATTATCAGCACCGAACAAACTAAAAAAAATTGTGTCCCAAGGTTAATTTGCGAAATTAAAATGCTAAACAATGCACCTTCAATCATACACATAAGTATGTCATCTGCAACACCAATGTAGTTGGACAATCTGGCCGCTGTGTGAATGTGAGACCTCGAGAGCACCACCTCATCGGGGCATCTCGCCATACACATCCGGGACTGTCACTGCACACCTATATTCCAATAGACTAAAATCCTCAAGCGTTACTATAAAAAGAGATCCAGAGAACTCTATGAGGCAAAAACCATCTTGTCTCAAGGGAAGCTTGCTTAAGTACACCATCAATAGCGTTGTCTGAGAAAGAGATAGGGTACCTTAACCTTTTTTTTTAACCCGGGTCGCTTTAATGTTTTCTAACTTTATCTTTGACCTGGTTGCTTTTGTTTATATGTCTAAATTTTGTTTTTCTATCACGCTCTCTTTCTTTTTCCTTGCTAGTGTAAAGGGGTGAAGTCACATTTAGTTTTAATTTCTTTAATGCATCTATAATCTACCGTAAAATACCGTGCAAGCGCCCACCCAAAATTTAGAGATAATCGCGAAAAAATGGGGGATGGGTGCTTGTCCGGTCATCAATTTTACACATCAATGTACTGTGCATATTTTCTCAGATCTTACAAATTTGGGAATGGGCGCTTAATGTGGAATGGGCGGATACTCGGTATTCCACGGTATAACATTAATTTTCCTCCTCTTTCTACCTTCACACGTCCAGTTTCTTCTTTTATGTCTTCCTCGGGGGAATGCATTAAACACTCAGTTGGAGTAAGCGCTCTGTCCCAGAGCCGTATATGTAGAGAGTTTGGCCATTCGTTGGGAAGTATAGGAGACGAATGAGGAGGTGCCATTGGCCGAAAGCGGGCTGGGCGTGTTTCAGGGCGTCTTCAGAAATTCGAATGTGACAAACCAGAAGCCGGAAATAATACCCTGGCGGTGGTCGTGAGAAACAAACCTAATAAGTGCATCAGAGTAACTCTCGGTGACTGAAAAAATGGTACATGTGATGTTTCAATCACGCTCATCCAAAATGATGGTGGAAGAGTGCGACTAGCGGAACAATCGACATAATCCTTACGCCAAGCGCCAGGAATATGCCGTCCGAGCGGTCACACTCTGTCCGAGCAAAACAGAGTTGAGCGGCGCATTCGTTTCTTGCATCTTTCTGCATGATCATGATCGAAACATCACGTGCACCCTATTTTCAACCACGAAGAGTTACTCAACTTCACTCTTACGTGCTTATTAAAACCATATACGAACATATACCTTTGATCAGAACTGTTTCTCGCTACCACCGCTAGGGGATTCTTTTCGGATTCTGGTTGATCAAGAGAGCATTCCAAGCCCTCTTTCCGAGTCTGGTGCACGCCCTGGCTCTGCCCGCGCCTCCCATTGACCAAACTCTCTCTATACACGGCTCTGCTCTGGCCTGTCCCCTCGTCTTTTCTTAGTGTTTGCGCTTCTGATTTTTAACAATGTAAAACCACTTTTAAGGTGCCCACCCTAAACTTTTTGTTTTTTTGAATTCAAGGACTTTTTTAGTGTTTCTTTAAACATGGTGCCTATGAAGTACCTGATTAACCTGAAATAATATACACGTTTTCACCTCAAGAACTGTAGTAAAACAAGATCTCCCACACTAGTGTTAAATTAGAACAATAAGAGCAAAGTTGTTTCGTTAAGAAGTGCTCACCTGATATGCATCTGTGGAATCAGGCATTGACTTATTGCTCCCAGAACTGAAGAGCTGGCTCTGTAAAAAGAAAGTATTGTTCACCTTCCTGTGCCTATTTTGTGCAGTTGGAAGAGACGAAAGATATTGCTAAAAATTAGCAATCCTTCTGATGTGCAAACTTTACTGTTCAAGGCTGCTAGGAGCAATTTACAACACTAATGCTCAATCAAAACAATTAGAGAAAAGTTGTTTTTTTAAAGTAAAAACATTATCTAAAATTGGAAGTGACTTTTACCTTCAAAGTGCTATAACAGATGAAATGCAGTATTTAAGAGCAATATTTTTGCTCTTAATATTTGGTACAGCAATATTTTTGCTTTCGAATAAGCCAAACAAAGATAGTGCACCACTGTGTTTTGTCATTCGCTGTTTCATTTTGTCGAGCCATTCTTATTTTCCACTCGTGAAAGAAGCTGCAAGAACTTTGCCCAGCTGTTGCACCGCAGGTTCTGGTACTCCTCCGGGTCGGTGTCAAGAAGATTCTGTCAAAGCTTGCCTAGCACGCTGCAATCTTTCCTCCACGTCCACGCAGTTTTCCATCCAGCAAGACCTTTCTTACGGCTGTAGTGTGCTGAAGAGTGGTGCACAAGCAAGCAATGCGTAAGGGCATTTTCAAATGCCTCTCTGCGACCCCAAGACTTCATCGCTTTAATGGTGAAGCCTCCTGGAGCAGGACTGTACTTGTGTCATGTGGTTAATAGAGCTAGTGGTGCTTCATGCTAAGCCTGTCACAATGCTTTGTCTCGCTCGGTATGTAACAGCGGCATACTTCGATTCTTTTTCATGATAGCACCGTGATCGTAGTTGCAAACATCACTTCTGACCTTGGAAAACGGTGCCACAGTGCGATGTTGGCCTTTCGCAGAATCGCAGGGCCTCGAATAGGTTCAGTCAGTCCTCGCTGTCATCCGCTCGTCTCCTCCGTGTGGACGCACTTGGGGGACTGACGTTCCGTGGACGTCTGTGAGTGATCAATCCATCTGCGGATAAGCTCGTCATGTGAATCGGTCATAAGTAGACTGCGGAGTCTGCACTCAATTAACATTTCTGTTGACGTTGCCTGCACGTCTTGAAAGTGTGTCTCGTATCCAATTAGATATTCTCAAAGGAACGATGGAAACTTCATAAAAATGTTGCACATTGTTCACCTTAACCACTGAACTTTTTGTTTTTTCCTTCAATTTTCTATTTTATGTTTTTTTTTATTGCACGTATGGCCCAGGCCGCACATATCTCCGCAGTCGGTCGCCATCCTTAAAAACGTGTACAATAAAAAAATGTGTGCTGCAATCTCTGAGCAGCAACAAAAACTATGCTCGGAACAAACCTGGGATGCCCAAAAAGAAACAAGGGGCGAGGTGTGGTGCGCGGATGAGCTACACTCATCCTAAACGGTTTAGGGACGGCTCTATAGGTGGACGAGCTAGGCTTGTCCAAAACGGTTAAAATGCACTAGTACCTTCCACATCATTGTATCTTATGTAGCAGTATATGATTCTAAATTACAAGACTAGGTTACAGAAAGTAACAAGAGGAAGACGGGATATCATATCTTTTTATGTTCTCATATTTTCGTCAGCCCTGTATTAAAAGGTTTTCATAGTAAAAATGACGGTTGTATTTTATCTACCCTTCTTTCTCGCAATCCCCTGCCTACCAACTCAACCAGCGAAGTAACCCCCCCCCCCCCCCAACACACATACCACCCACAATAGACATTTTTGGATACAAGATGCCATGAATGTACTGTGCATGTGAACCAAGCTGAAGACAAATTTGCGGTCTGAGGGAATAAAGAGTTACAAAACTGACAAACATGGCAGCAGCATACTTTTCACTTTTGCACATGTACAGAACCTAATTGCTATTAGAAAAGCCCAAGGCTGTTAGGTTGCTCACTGACAGCAAAAAGGGGGGGGGGGGCATGATGGTGAGGGCAGCTGGTCCCTAATGCTTGTGTTTTACTGAAAGTTGCAAGTAAGACTTTTAAAGAAAAATGACCCAAACTATTGCAACAAAACATCCTTTCATTTCATTTCTCATACCAAAAAGGTTGGTATGAGGAACTTCGCCCGACTGACATGACGCAGATTCTGGTACTCATCTGCGTCAAGAAGCTTCTGTCAAAACGAGTCTACCACGCCGCAATCACTCTGAATCTCCAATTAACCTTTCACCCAGTAAGACCTTTCTTGTGGCTGTGGTGTACTGAAGGCGTGAGCGCAAAGAACAACTTACCTTGGCAATGCAGGGGAAGGTACAGGCACGCGTTCCCTCTCCCATTTTGAGCGCTGAATAAAGCTGTGCGCGAGCTCTCCTCCTCTCCCCAGAAATGCCAAGAAACGTTGTCGCGGAGTATAGTGGCGCTTTGCACTAAGCCTTTCATGGTGTTATGTCTCGCTCTGCACGTAACAGCGGCGCACAGTTCTTGTTCGAAGTAGCAAATGTCGATTTCAATCTTGGACAACGGTGCCACAGTGTGATTGTGGAATGTTAGAGTGTCGCAGCGCTATGGGGTCGCAAACGTGTTCGGTTCGTCCTGGCTGTCATTTGCGCATCTGCTCCTTCGTGTGGATGCGCTTGGGAGACGGACGAACCGCGAACATGATCAATCCGTCGTGTCAATCAGCCATCAATGAAGAGGGCTGTTCATTTTGAGCTTGATATAAATTAACTACGCAGCACCATTTTGTAGGATAGCTAACCCCACCTTAAACCCCTGGATATGTCTGTGTTAGTTTCTGTCAAAGTGCCAGCGCATGAGGCCCGTGCAGCGTTTGGAAGCAAATGGCAGTGTAGCCCTGAAATGAAAGGCACTTGGAAGTGAGTGGCACTGTCTCTCGAGTTCACACAATTAAGGCTGAACCGCATGTATGCGATTTAGCGAGCGACGGAGATTTCTCACTGTTGCTTGTTGCGTTGCTCGGTTTTTGGATTTCTAGAAAACGTTGCTCATTGCCTTAGTCGCTTGCTCCCATCGCTTTCGTGTGGTTCGCCTTGTCGTGCGGCTGATTGAGCGATAGCGAAAAGGGTTGCCATCGCTTGTCTCGTCACTCGCTAAATTGCTTGCATGCGGTTTATACTTTATGGTTGTCGGCACTTGCGAAAATGTGAAGCGTAAATTTTATCGAGCGCTTTGCCCTTGCCGACTGTCAGACTGCTAGGAAAACTTAGGGTTCCAGTGAAATACGACCACACGATTTCTAGCTTTGCTTATGAACTGAGGAGGAGGTAGTTTGAAAATCAGTTCATGGACTTTCAAGGAAGTTGTTTAAAACACCTTTTTTTGTTTTTTTTGTCACTACTCAATGCGCGTTTTTGTTTTTTCTTCTAACCTTCTCAATCAAGTACTGCCCGAGGGTTAGTATATAAGCGCAACATATAGGTGACATTCACTTGACGTCACTTGCTAGGTGAGCTGGCATCGGCCACCACGGTCGCCATCTTCGAGGTGTCTTTCTATCCCAAGTAGGTGTCAGGTGTCGTCTGGCCGGACCTTTCAGCGTAGGTTAGCAGCATTTTACAACTTTAAAGGGTCTTTTTGGCCGAAACTAGGGGTTATTCTTAGACTTCGGTGCTTTTGAAGCGCCGTAGGAATATTTTTTGTCTGTTTTACTTTGTTTTTGTCGCTATCGGACATTTCCACCGCGGCCGCATTGCTCCATCGGCTCCATGCAGCGCTCTGTGTCGCGCGCCGTGCCCACGGCGGTAGCTCTTTGCAAGAACTGTGATTTTTCTACTTTGGGGCTTTTGTAGCACGGTGTGATTACTCTTTGTTTTGTTTTGCTAGTTTCCTTATTGCTTTTTCTCTAGCAGATTTTCTGCACCACGGCCATAACCGTGTTGCTTTATCATCTCCGTGTCGTACGTCGTGCCTTTGGTGTTTGTTCCTGTGCAGAAACATACCGTCCGGCTCACCGAGGGCGCAGCTAATGGAAAATGTGTCGCATTTTTCATTAGGCCAAACAATTTAAAAATTGCATGCAAGCGATTTGGCAAGCGACGAGACAAGCGACGGCGACCCACTTCGAGGCAAACCGCATGAAAGCGACGGAAGCAAACGACCAAGACGATGAGCGCTAAGTTTTATAGAAATCCAAAAACCGAGCTAAGCGACGAGCGACAGTGAAGGGTGAACCGCATGTAAGCGATTTAGTGAGCGACGGCGACAGCGACAGGAGTCGGCGACGAGCGACAGAGATTTCTCACGGTCGCTGTTTTTAGATTTCTAGAAATCGTCGCACATCGCCTTGGTCGCTTGCTCCCGTCGCTTTCATGTGGTTTGCCTCGTCGCGCGAGTGACCGAGCGACAGCGAAGCGGGTCGTCGCCGCTCGCTAAATTGCTTAGGCCCGCTTCAGACGGGGCAACTTTTCGAGCAATTTCGGAGTTGCTGGCGGGTTGTTCCTAGCTTTCCCTAGATCGACACGAATTGCTGAGATCGGGTCCGGCTCGAAACGGACGAGCAACTCGAACAACTCGGAGCTGTTTGAAGCGGCAGCAGCCAATCAGGGACGCGATATTTTCACGTGACACCCCCGTGGTGGTGATGATGACAGCTAAAGACTTGGTTCTGGTTTGAAATCAATCGTTTTTGGAAAGAAACCTTTTCAGAAAGATGAGTTAGTATTCTCAACGCCATTCAAAGATATAAAAACATGTTTTTAGCGCGTAGTTGGGCGTCTAAATAGTGGAAGAAAATTCAAAGTGAATGATGATGATAGCAAGTCGTAGCAATTCGGTTGCTGCGTGTGAACGCGGACGGCCCGTGTTGCTGGTGTTGCGACGTCAAGTTGCTGGGTGAAATTGCTCCGTCTGAAGCGGGCCTTACATGCGGTTCAGCCTTTACACACGGTACTCAGCGGGAACAAGGAAATTAAAACGGCCCGCCCCCGAGATAAACTGTTTTCTCTTTTCTGTTTAACGAAGCTTCTTCAACGATATGAAATTAGCACACACTACCAACGAACGCCGCGTACCCAGGCCAGTCAAACGTCAAACCACGACCTCGAAGATGGCGGATCGACGGTGGCGCCCCCTGGCAAAATCGAACCTGCAGGCTCAGTGAATACCACCTGTACAGGATTTTGTATAGAAAGTCAGTGCCCCAGTCGAAGAAGAACTCTCTATACTCTCCGCAAACAACATTACCAATACAGACCCTACTTCTAAAGGCGCACGTCACGCAATGTTTCGAGTAGTTTCCGAAAACAAAAAAACGAACTTGAATCCAACCTCCCACAGTGGAAGCGAATACGAGCGCCAGCACGCTAACAGGTACCATTAGCAGTCATGGGTTACGCAAAACACACCGCCTAGCTAGGCGGTACCAAGCCGCCACCCGATTAGCAGAAATCAAGCCTTGTCCACCGATCTACAAGATAAAGCTCCGATACAATCACCAAGTGCCTCGCTCGGCCGCCCCTGCCTCCGGTGGGACCTTTGCCTCTGGGTGCGTTCCCGCAACCTGACTGCTCGCTCAGCGACAGATCGGTTCCGGGACTTCCTTGGCAAAAGCTCGAGGGTAATCCAATGCTGAAAGCACGTGTGCGACAAGGAACCGCACACGTTCGCTTTCACGCTGCCTGCACACACAAGAACACGTCATAAACGCTCCGAACAGAAAGGACTGAAAAAGTAAAATGAAAAGGCGAGCACTCACCAATTAGACTCAAATCCACAGCTGGTTCCATGGGGACGGCGGCACCTAAGTCACTTCCTTTTTCCAAGAACGTTCTTCGATGTTTTTTTCCGAAAGCTTGAAAGCGCCCAACATTACTAAAGCAAAGCGCCCGAAAGTTTGAAACTCACTTTGTTTTTGTGTTTTGTTACGATGGCGATGGCGATACGGCATGCTCGTTGGTTCCGAGTCCGACCAAGCTCATTTGACGCAACATGAATGTGCTTGTTTTAGTCAACTGATATTCAAACTTTCAAATACATAAAGTTGTTTTAACATTTATATATTCATTTGTAATAAACCATGTTGTAGTGCATTGCGTACTAAACTGAAGCTTGGCCTGTCTCAGCTTCGTTTTATTTTAACATGGCGGCGACAATCGTTCTCTGTGCCATATCTGTGCCGTGCTCGACCTATTTTCTGTGCATTGGTTGTCCTGTTATCCCCCTCCTGCGATCCGCATCAGCAACAAGCATACTGTGTTGTGTGCTCGCCGGAAAGAATATCCAGTCTTCTTGGAAGCAAGGCCCCCACTAGGGTTGCTCGGACGTCGTCGGCACCCACGAACCGACTCGGCAAGCCTCACGTCGTTGCTTGGTGCCTCCACGTTTCCGGCGATGGATCCCCCAGCCCTGGCCTCAGCCCTACATGACGTAGCCGGTGAAAAACAATCTACGACAACGCGGTGTCTTTTGAATGCGATTACTACGATCAGTGGCTCTTAAAACCTCGGTAGCCCCCCTTCAATGGTGAGCTCTTCGATGTGAACGCTCTTACCTTCAGCGTCCGGAGACTGCTGCGAACCTCCGACGAGAACGGTCGTCTTCTCCGGGCTCCGCAAACCCAAAAAACTGTACGTGATCCTGGTATAAATATCGCCTCGCTCAGTTGGCCCGCCGCAGCAGGTCCACCGAGTGATCGGCTTGCTCGAGTCTCGTTCTGCGAGCGGCGCGCCCGTTTCTGCTTTGAATATGGCTTCAGCTGACGCCGCCGCTTCGCAGCTTACCAATATCTCTGCATCCATCCTGAGCCAGGACGTGAAAATCCCCCTAGAGGGAGACGACCTAGGTGGGGAATGAATCACCCCCAGGAAGCCCCGCAAATCTCGTCTTTTGGCCCACCCCAACCCCGAACTTCACGTAGTTATAGTGCATTTCCCAATCCTTCCTGCTGGCGCAGCTGCGCAGCCTCTTGACATTTGGCCGGCGTTCTTCAAGCCGCACAGCTCCCTGCTCATGCATGTGCCGACATGTCGCTTCACCTCCATCCAAATAACCACCTCGCCGTCCTTCGCACCCATCACAAAGCGATCGTCAACCGGCTACTGCGCATCACCAGCATCACCTTGCAAAACACTTCCCCTCCCGTCCACTCCTACCTAGCTGCTCCAAACAACTCCTGCCGAGGTGTTATACATGGAATTGCCTTGGGAGCCACCCCCGACGAGATCATCAATGATCTGGATTCTTATCAAGCCGACATTCTTCACACAAGGCGAATGGGCACAACAGGTTCAGCCATCATCACCTTTATCGGAACCCATGCCCCTTACACAGTGTACTACCGCCGCCTCGAATTTCGCTGCCGTCCCCACAAACCTCGAGCCCATCACTGCAACAACTGTGTCGAGTACGGGCACCGTACGCTGGCCTGCCCGGGCAACCAGCAACGCTGCCCCACGTGTTCCACCATCCTGGCCCGCCCGGACGAACTTCATCCCTGCACACCCTGGTTTGCATTGCTTCAACTCGCAGTATGGTTCTAAAACAGGGCACTTGGTCCCGAATAAGCTGCTGCATTTTCACTCACTCCATGAGACACATCCCATGACAGTTCTAGCGGTATGTAAAGCGTGGATGCAGGATTCGGTTTATGACAGTCAGCTTGTCGATTGCTACAGTGGAGCACACTGCTAACAGAAGAGATTGTGCTAAGAACTGTAGAGGTGTGCTGGTCGTGGTACCTTTCCCATTACCCTTTTGGTGATGCCGTAACCTGAAGCTGGAACCTCCCACAAGCATGGCAAGGTGCTGCTACGCTGTGCGTGCTACCAGGCTTCCGTGAAAGCTGAGTCCTACGACTTGCCCAGCGAGCCACTGGTGCTCATTAACACGAATTAATTAAATGCGTGCATACTAGAAGTCTTCCAGTTGAGTCGCTCAGAGTGCAGTGTATACCGTGGAACTATTTCCAGTGGCCCAAACACTACAGTTCAACGGGACAGAGTGCTCAGTCCAATTGTTTTCAACATGTTTATTAATCGTGATAATGCCTGCCTGATATCGACTCCCCTGCTGCTACAGACAACCTGATGCTGGTGTTGCTTGTCAGGTGATTCCAGAAACCACGAGGGTTTGCAGAACAACATCGACAAGGTCTACTATAAACAACCAGCTACGCTTCTCCACACAGCATCACGGCAGTTTTGTTCCAAACGTGCGGAGCACTGGGTTTTGTATTTTGCGTGTCCAGTGGAACCGGCCATAGCACACTTAGGTGTTTTCCACAACCCTGGTCCTGCCAACCTAAAGTATTGCAGCTCCATATGAGACTCCTATGAGGTTGATCTTGTAAGATCAGTTGAAAGTGTTCAGCAAAGGGGGCAGCTTACGCTATCCTTCGGCAGCCAAGCTCGCTCCGGATCACTCACTGCTCTGACATTGGCTAGAATTCTGGCCCTTCACTGGTGGGCCAGACATGACCTCAAGTGTGGCCCTTCAGTGGGTCGTCTTATTGTGCCTCCTAGACAACGTTGTGGAACTGCAAGGTCATGAGACAGCACTGAAGGGAGTTGTTCGCGAGAATTGTGCCGGTGTCTTTCAACCGTTTCCTACCGTAGAGCAGCAGCATTCCTTCTTGGTGTAGTCTTCACTGTTCTGGCAATCCCTTTATGTGCACTCATGCAGAACCCACCTAACAATCGTCACAAGCTCGAAAACTTCTGTAGACATGCAGCTCGTCACCTTCACTCCAGTGACGTGGAGCAGTGCCTATGTGCTTTACTCTGAATTATGAACTTTTACTTAATTTCTATTCAGTGTTTTCCCCCACCCCTTTTATTTGTTCCTTTTGCAGGGTACTGTAGGGTTCTTGGTAGCCTTTGGCCTTTTTACCATAAAGATTTGCTTTTAGCAGGATTAAACGATAAAAACACTTTTAACGCTTTTATCCTCTACTATAGTACGCATTCACACACAACTGTATGCATATTTATTCTGCCTACACTATAAAATATTTTCGCCCCATTTTACGGAAAAAGTTGCTGGTTTAATATAGCAAAAAACGGGTTTTATGTCCGTTAACTAAGAAACGGACACAGAGTCCGTCAGAATTACGACAAAAGTGTTTGTAAAATTACGGAAATTTTTTACAGTGCATGTAAAGCAAGGAAGCAACTCTCCACCAACACCAAAATTGCTAGGAAAGTTGCCCCGGCTGAAGAAGGCCTTAGAGATCGGAAGTAATTACCCCAAATATAGCGCTGTCAAACGCTCGTGTTAAGTCGCCATTTGTTTAGGATATTTTCTTAAGAACAGTTACTGTTACAGCCGCCACTGCGTACATTATGTGTAACTACTACACTGGGAGCATGCTCCTTGCTGCTTGTGTAAATTAGCAAAAAGGTGGTACAATTCTAGCTCGAACAAAAATAAATAGGACGAGGAGGTCAGGAAGTGCGGCGACGAGGAGCGTCGTCTGCTGCTCGGGCAAGGTCTGGCGTTCGAAAGTCCGACGCCGGTGTTTGGCGTTTCAGCGCTAGTTTGTGCTTAAGGAGAAATGATGATGGAAATTAGTGCGAAAAACACAAGAACATATAGGAGGGAATTACACACAGGACAAAGCGAAGACTATAAACTTTCTTACTTTGAAAAAAAAAATACGCGGGCATAGGGTCTTCTTTTTCTATCACTGTGGGGTCGCTGCTTTCCCGTTTCTTTGAAGAAGTTATCCAAGGTCCAAAAAGCCATCTCACTCTTCCTGAGGTTGACAAATGCTTCTGTCATGAACCTTTTTTTTTTTCGCTGTGTGGTAGGTTTCAATTATCTCTCCAGAAAACTAAGCTAGGTCTTTATAGAAGATATATGTGACTCTGAACCGTGGTTCACTACCACAGTCATGGCAGTGCTTTGCTAAATGGGAGTATGCTAAAACTTTTTAACGAACTGTAATGTTCGCAAAGTTTGACGTTTAATCATCTCCCCGTTTGTCGGATGTACGAGTTTCCGTAGGAGGATGGGATTTCATAGACTGTCCCCTTTTTGCAATGGGACAGTCTACGATCTCTTGTCTCCCGTGCGAAACGGCGTCGTGTTGTTTGAAGACCGGTGGCGTCGCTGCATTTCCATTGGAGCTAAGCCTTTTCCTTTCTTTACTTTTCCTCAGGTAAATTCGCTGTTTGCAAATTTTACAAGAAAAAATGCACCATCTGGGGGCGACGCTGCACAAAATCGTAGCGTGATGGGTTAAGAAACCGAATTTTGCGGTCGATTTAAAAGCCTGCCGTCTCCTTGAATCACCCAGTAGTGTACCTCCGCTAGCCTCCGCAACTCCGCTTTTCCTCCATAGCACCGCGCATGGGCAGTAGTGGGATTGCTGTAGGCGACGGCAACCAAGCTGTAAAGTTGCCGTCACCGCCATCGAACATGTTCGCGGCGGCAGCGGTGGCTCGACCGCCGCTGCCGCTACGAACATAGAGGAGGAATTTTCGTCCCTTTTACGAGCAGCACTAGGTGGCGCTGCTTCTGGATCTGTGAAAGGGAGGAACGGGGGCAATTTCTTTCCTTCCGTTGGCGACAGGGTGGAACATCGTTTTTTCCTCCATTTCTCCTCCCTTTTTTTTTTGAGTGTATGGTAGTAAACATGTGCCCACCCAACCCGTTCTATTTATGAAATGTTAGCCGACAGCCGGAGGCCAGCGGGATTTTGAACATGACCGTAGCATAAAAATGCAAAGGCAATTTCATTGATTTATTTACAAGTGCATAAAAGATGTTCAGAATCGGCAGGAATAGAATATAATGACATATTTAAGCGCCTAAAGCATTCGGGACAGCATGATAATTGCTTTATTGGCAAGATAAAGCATGCAGACAAGTCTCGTAAGGGTTTCTACTTCACACTGCTTAAGGTACTTGGCAGCCGACGACCTATGGTGAGTCACGAGAATGGCTTGATATAAAATCAGGTTCTCTATATCACAAACACCTAGAGTGTTTCTGTCATTATTCATGCTTCATGAGCAGCAAGATTCGCCTCTTTTACTAGGGGCATCAAGAGACCTTTCTAGAAATATGTTTAGACCCCTAAAGCTGCTTGACGCATTGTGACGTTATGATGTACGATGACTTGAGATTATCCAGGAATTGAAGACGAAGTTGACGCTAGATTAACATGTTTTGATTTCAAAGCGCAGAGAAGGCGGAAAGAAAGCAAAACAAAGTACGTGCTAACCTTCCTTTGTGCTCGCTTTAGTTCTTGTGCGATGTAAGCTTCTAATTATAAACGGAGATGAATTGTGCCGCTTCCACGATATACTGAGCGTTTGAGTTAGCACGAGCGTACACCGAAACGTCCATATAATTGCAGTCGCGACTCCTTGGATATTCCGGATACGCCTATCGACCCATCTGAAACCATGCTAAAAGGGCTTGAATGGTGTCCTGTGCACCTCAAAACAAACAAAAAAAAGCTATAGAAAAAAACTCGGATAACAAGTTTCTGAGGGCCCATTCACACAGGAGTGTTTGCTTAAATTGCGCTATGAGTCAATTTCACAAGCAAAGCGTACTCCTTACATTGGTTTTTACGCTTCAAACGAAGCGAACCAATTTGAACAGAAAGACATTGTAATAAATAAAAATGTTTTGTTTTTTTCAGAAGCAGACATTCTTTCAAACATCTTTCGTTCCAAACCAAGCTCAGTCGAAGCGTCCTGATTGGCTTCTAGCAGGCGAGCGGTACGCGGAGAAAACTAGTGAAATGCATTCGCCACGCAACGCTTTTATCCTACATCGGGCTTGGAATTCTTTCGTTTTGGAATGCAAATCAGTCACTCGGAGTCTTAGCAGTAGCCTTCTTTTCAGACCGGAAACAGAAGGGTTATTTTACTTCCTTCCCACCTGCTTGTTCACGCGAGGACACAACAAGAAGGTATGTTGGAGCCGCGAAATGCACATTGTTAACTTACGATTTCTAAGAAAGACCTGTGTTACGACTCTAACTGGCGGAGAAGAAGCTACCGGGAGTGTTTTAACAGAGCCTGCCTGGCCACAAGATAATGGATGGTGGTGATTCGAAAGAGTGATGGTGGTCGGGACGGTACAGGGATCACGTGACTTATGACGTCCATTCAAGACAAAAGATACGCGTCTACTGTGCTCGTCAAAGAGCCAAAGAATGTTAATGCTGTAATTTCACACAAAATTTAGTGACACTAATTCCACCAAAAATTATCAAGTTATCTTAAAATCATAATTTTATATTATTTCATATATATTCTTAATGTGTAAAAAATGTAGAACGGGAATTTGTTTTTATTATATTCAGGAAAGGTTACCAATAATAAAATAAAAGAAAAGAAAATTGCGGGAAGATTTTTTTTTACTCAGTTGCCAGATTAGTAATCGTCCTTCGTAACATAAAAAGCCATCTAGGTGTTCATTGCTGTCCAGTGGCTGAAATGTCACTTTTAAAGGGACCGTGAAACGATTCTGAAATCGAATTTCATCCACCGATCGCCGTAACAGGTGTGAAAAGAAACACAAAAACACAAAAAGAGGGATCCCAAAAAAATTATTCGCTATATAAGTTTTAAAAGAAAACTGGACTCTTTTGCGCCTGTCTTTCCTTCGAAAGCTCTCTGCCTTTTCACTACAATGCATCCGCGGAAACGCAGCGCGTCAGCCGAATCTACGTCGCCTATTGGGTAAGAGCCAACCTCTCCAGCACCGCGATCGTAAACAATAAATAGCCGGCGGATGTTTCCTAAAAGTTTTGTTAAATAATATTCAGATCCACATTTTGTAGCATAATTAGAGATGTGACGAAAATTGCCAAATTTGATAATGATGAGAGCCAAGCGCCATCTATCGTGTGGTAAACGAAGCAACTACTGCGCAAGCGCAGTAGGCACAGTAGGGCCGACAGCGTCGCTGTTACTGCTGTTACGTCGCGATGCGTCGCGACAACCAACGAACGTTTATTTTTCTACGTGTTCTTCTCGCGCGTCCCGACTTCAAGCAGCAAGAAAAAAATACTTGAAACAGACCACGATGAACAAGAACGCTGGATCCACAAACACCCGAGAAAAGTTTCAACGGCGATGAATCCACTGACGATAGGCCTAGCAGGCACTCCGATTCCTTTGCTTCAAAGGTACTTGGCCAAGATCGTCTGCCCACGAGCGGCAGGCGTGCTGTATGAAACATGCCCGCGCGACCCTTGTGGACCCTTCCCGTATTATAGTTTGATCGCTGACCTCGATTTTAGATTAAGAGGTGATATTAATCTCTTCCCCATGTCATTTCCTTGTTTTCCGAGGCAGTGTTGACGAACACTGTTGTCGAAAAGGGACTTTCGTCGATTCTATCTTCTTGTTTTGTGTGACATAGAGCTCGAATAAACGCCGCATGGATTACCTTCGTAACACGGTATGTACACTTTGTTATTAGCATGCCATTTTTATTCTCACATGACTGCACGTCACTGTCGAGATATAGTTCGTGGGAGCTACGTGCAATGCCGGTCCAACCTTCCTTTGCCGATTGTCACGTCAGTATCAAGTTGCAATCGTAAAGGTCGGTCCCGAAGCGCTTATCAACAGCGTAAATACAGCACTTCCATCAAACGCGCGCGTCCGCTCCGAGTGTGAACAGGTATTTACGTGGCTCTTGCTGACACTGTCGTAGTTCAAACGTATCTTTTTTAACGTCGGCTCGCTCTTGCATCTCCGAGGCCGCGAAAAAACGCCGCGGCAATTTGTTTCCATCTACGTCGCTTTGCAAACGACTGACACGGGCCGCCTTTTACCAACAATGACAGTTGGGTTGACTTCTGGAGTCTTCACCGGAAGACTCGCCGCACTTCCCAACAGGCATACCGGCGTATGGGACTAGTCCCATGCTGTCGCTGTAGCGCAACATATCTCATTGAATTTCGCTCAGCTGCGATGTGTCCATGGCTATCGCGGCGATGAGAGGCGCCGATTCAGAAAATACGTCGGTGACATCAGCGCCATCAGCGCAGTAAAACTAAAACCTACCGGCGCACCCCCAACTCGCCGCCGCTGACGCTCCCATTCTACAGCCGAGAGAACTTCCGGTTCCGGAAACAGGGTACGTCACGACCGTCAAAATTACGCCGCAACTTGTTTTGCGGTCAGTTGGAGAGAAAGAAAAAGTCGATATTTCATTAATTTTTTGTGTAGAAGTTAATAAACCGAAACGAAAACGGATGCCTGTTCGGCATTCAGTGAACGTTGAAGGTTTAATCTAAAAGTTATCTGGCAAAAGTAAAAAGGTCATTTCATGGTCCCTTTAACTTTTGCATGCTAACTGGAATAGCAATCTAGAATCAATTTGGGCGCAGTCAACGTTTCATAGTTCCTTGAACGCTCGATATTGAGTCTTTAAAAAACGATCCTGCATAGCGTTGCCGCGAACTATATCAAATCTGAGTAAAACAAAACAAAAAAAAACAAACAAAAAACAGCGAAGGTAACAGACGCTGATGTATAAACAATTGTCTGGTTTTGAAAAAAAACGGTAGATAAATACTGAGCTAAAATAACAATTTGATGTAGCAATAATAGTCCCTGGAGAAGGGTAGAATGGTAGCAAACGACCCACACACATCTCCAAACAAAGCTAGGCGACGAGCGCGCGAGTCAAGAAATCCTCCTATGTCCTTGTACCGAACCAGGGTCCTCTCCATACACTCTAAGAAAATGGGAGTGTACACGGTGTACTGCCCTTGTCCCATATGTAACTTCCCAAGACTACATTTTGTCGTTCTGTTCACTGGCGTCGAGCTGGCGATACCAACTTTTACAAGCGGCTTGATTGCTGTTGGATGTAACGTATATGCGTATCGCAGACTAAGAAAAAAATTACTGAGGCTTTGCAGCCGGGCCGAAAAAACCTTGGTTGTCCTAATGTAACCTTTAATGCGTGCATTAGCTATTTTAATGAGTTGTATCGGTTGACTATCAAGCCGATCGTAAAAGTTCGTATCGTGAGCTCGACGTCAGTGGACAGAACGACGAAGTGTAGTTTTGGGGAGTTACATATCGGACAAGGGGAGTACACGTGTACTCCCCTTTTCCTTAGAGTGTACCAGGACAAGGCGGACTTTTGTTTTTAGCCCGCACCAGTCACCGAGCAATGTTTGGAGATTTGTGTTTGTCCTTTGCCCCCTTGTTCATCTTCTCCATGGATTATTATCGTTAGTCTTGTCCAGCTCGCTTTCACATTTGCATTAATTGCGTTATCATCTTAATAAAGCAAACTTGTGCTTGTCACAATAAAAAAAATACCGCTCATTCTGTTGACACCAACGAAAAGTCGAGTGACCCGATGTTGCCAGACATCGCTTTTGTAATGCAGATAATAATGTCCGGAACATTCCGAACAGGGAGGCGTGATACGGACCGTGCTTCTATATTTTTCTAGAATCACAATGAAAGATAAGGTGAAGTGATTGTTTGCGAGGTTGGAATCCTGTCCCTTCGCATGCGAGCCGCGCGCGATACTAACGCGGTACTGTATCAACCTGTTAATAAATTTATTAAGTTCGCAGAGGCAAACAAAATGTGCTCAACACAGACAGAGTCCAGCTTAGAAGAGAGCACAACGACCTCTTTCTGCAACCTTATTTTTTGGGACACTCAGCTTGCGTCGGAGGCGACCTCCTTTGTGGACACATCGTTCGAGCGCTCACCTCCTTAGTCGACCAGGCTGCATCAGCAAATGCGCCTTCCATGTCGGAAGCGTGCATAAGAGCATCAACAAATGTTATTCGCGTTCAGGGTGCGTGCGGAGCTGAAGCTGTGTAGGGAGCAGCGCCCCCAGCAGCTTGTCCAAACAACGCCGAGAGACGTGAGACACCCCATCTTCAGTGGCGTCGTGTGATCCCCATTCGCAGAATGCGTGGCGAAGATTACTGCAAGCAAACTTTGCAGCCACGTGCCCAAAGACGTGTAAGACGAAATTTGTTTACTTTTGTTTAATGACAGTGACGCATTCACCCGTTCTAGTTATTTTACGTTGCTACTGAACTATATTTTGTTTCGTCATATGTCCGAGGTCTTGACCGCGCAAACGGATACACTCACGAAAAGCGATATCAGAGCTCTATGGTAAGAGCCTTCCGTATTCATGATTAGCGTTCGGATACTGTAACACGTGAAGGAACATCACGAACACCACGATGTTGCGTTCTGGCGCTGTTGGAAGGGTCCCATCGTCTAGTAGAATCGGCTGCCCAGACTTAGGTGAAACAGATATAGCTACGCTAACCTTTGTTTAAAGTAATATTTTTTCCGGGTTTGTTACTTTTTTGAATAGTGGAGAGACCGAAAAGACTGGAAAATGCAATATTTAATCCCTAACGTCGAGGTAAGAGAGAAATGTTAAGGCAGTTATTGCAACATATATTGATAGACGGAATAAACCGTATTTATAAAGCTTGCTAGCGCTCTTCGGCATAACATACTTTATAATATTATACAGCATATATTTGATTATCATCCCATTATCTCTGTGTGAATATTCGTGGCTAATCTATGTTATAAATTTAATATTAATTCGTAAATTTCAAGTTTTGTGTCCGGTTGTCCAACATCCAGTAGACCACTGGTGAAATCATATTTAGATAAAAATACAGCAACGTGTACTTTTTATCATTATTACACAACGATGCCGTTGCCGCAGCAATAATCTAGCCATTACCTAGGAAGTGCTGGCACGACCTGCAGAGTTCGAGGTTAAAAAAAATAACTTTGATGGTCGGAAGCGAACATGGTGGATGCTCGAGTTCCAGCACGCACTCAACAGCGTTGCAGACAGCTCATGAGAGGTGAATTCACTTTGCATAACGATTCACAGCACGCGAATTTGACCTTGCTTCTATTCATTGTCTTTGACCAGAGCCGGTACCTATTTAATTTGCTTGAGTCGCACACGTCAAAGGCCCAGTCAATCACTGCACTGGCTATGTCTTGTGCGTGAGGCAGGGTCCGCATACTATGGCAAACCAACTTCACGCGGTTAAAGATTAGCATTTTTTGTTTTGTTTACCCATATTACCAAGCGACGCGGCCAAGACAATCGGGGCACTAAAGGTCTTTGCACAAACACAGAGCTGTCGGAGGACAGGTGTTCTCGAAAGTTTTATAACGAGTGTCGTCCGTCAGTTTAGCAGAAATTAGAAAAACAAAATGCAAACGTTCCCAACCAGTGTCGTACCACCGCACAGTCGTATAACTACTACTGCGTGATGCACGTAAAAAAAGAAAACGAAAAGTGGTTAGCACTCATGCTGCACTGACTAAATTGTCCATCTAAACGGAAGACAAAATGCTTCATTTCGTTCAAGGCGCTCTGAATTCCCGTGGTTTAAACATTCATACAATACGTTTAGTTTTATTTTAAACAAATATACCCCACAACAAATCTAGCACCTATAAATATACAAAGCAACGGCCTTGGACTTTCTACATTACAAAACTAGAGGCCAGTTTATGGCAGAGATTAAGCACGAGTGTTGCATTAGAATTCGACTGAGGCTTGTATTTTTCGTTATTGAAGACGAGTCTCGGCCGAATACTGACAGAGCATTCACGTCCAATCTTTCAGACCCGCGCTGGCTTCCGATGAATGTCGCCAAAAACTCCAATGCTACGACCTTATTCTCTAGGAGGCGATGGCACATCACGCCCGCGTGCATCGCTTTATTAAGCGAGATAATAACTCGCTCCGCTGTAACCATGAGATTCACAAATTACACATTTTAATTACCACAAGATTTGTTGTATGTCGTTGTGTTGCGTCGAATACAGAAAGTTCTCAGGTAATTTTATTTACAAGCAATAGAACTGGTCGTGAATAAAAACATAAAAATATCAATGAACGGTTATCGAAATATACGTATATACAGCAACGGAAATGTCTACTAGCAGATTTCAAATATGCTTTGCTTTGGGCCTACATAAAAAAACAGCTTCATTCGAGATTTACTACCCTCAAAACGTGTGCTCCTTTCCAGTGCGCATAAGGCGGCATTCCCCTAGTAAGTCCTTTTTTCAAATACTAAATAACTGCATATCATAATCCCCCGACCGTCCGAAAGGAAAGCCAAGGAAAAGAGCTTATTTCGGGAGCCTCCTACTCGAACATAAATGACCTGCAAGACGTTTTTTATTCTACCTTTTTATCGCTTGCTACCTATAGCACCACGGAAAAAAGCAGATCTCGGAGTGTAACCAAGAAGTGGGTCATCAAAAATCGTGTTTATCCTGTCTAGTTCTGAAAATTTTCGCGTATTTGATCATCCAAAACGCAAAAAGATTTGAACCTCTAACATTTCCTCAAGCCGCAAACTTACAAAAAAATTTCGAA